>JAXIVJ010010190.1:27500-48200 GCA_036785665.1 Chirona hameri
TGTTAGTGTGCGCGTAACTAGCGGGGAGACTTCAACGCCGAGCGTCGCTGTCAGAAGTCAAAATTGTTTTGCTCGGCGCAGGCTCAGTTTTTGGATCAGATTTCTTTGGGTGATATTTTCTAGATCCAAACATAGCAGTGACAAATAATTTAATATACACAAAGCAAATAAAAAAATAAAATATTCCGATGATACGCCCTACAGTGCTCATGCGTCTGGTTTACTGGCTACCTTGAAGACTTGAGTCTCTTGGAAAACGTACAGAGGAAATGGACTAAGCAGATCTCGGGGTTAGGCGACCTAAGCTATGCTGATCGTTTAAAGGCACTGCACCTTTACTCTGTGCAAGGTAGGCTACTGCGTGCGCCGTGCTGACCTAATTCAGTGCTGGAAGATTTTCAATGGGAAATCTTGCCTATCCCCTGAGGGTCTTTTCGGCATTGCTTCCCAAAGTCGAACTAGAGGTAACTGCTTCAAGGTGTTCCCGATATTCACTCGTACTGACGTCAGGAAGCGTTTTTCCCCGTTCGTTGTACTACCGTGTGGAACTCACTACCAACTACCGTTGTGTGTGCTCCCAAACCCTCGTGCTTCAAGCGCGTGCTGCAATCCTGTCTACATGACCGTCCGATTTTGCATGATAGTCGAATCCATAGGCTAGGCTATATTTATGTGTTAATTATTCCAAGTTGTTCTCATGAATAATGGCTATGTCATTGCCAATCAAATTGGGAGGCGCACAATTTCCGGTTAGGAACTGCCCTATCCTTGTTAATTGACTAATACTTTAAGAACCGGCGTGTCTCAGAGTCTAGGGTTCCTTTCCTTTTACCTTGTCCCCTTGATTTTCTTTTATCCGATCAATGGGAACCCAACCAGGTAAGAGAACCAGGTAAGGAACTGGTCACTACCTCTATTTAAAAAGGGTGATAAGCAGAACCCCTGTAACTACTGCCCTATTAGCCTGACTGCCATACCATGCAATATTTTGGAGTCCCTGATTCGTGACTAGGTGTTACTCCATCTGACTGAGCAGAATATCTTGTCCGATGATCAGCATGGGTTCCGCCCGAGACGCTCGTATAACATGCAACTGCTGGAGGTCCTTGATGCTTGTAGCAGGGGACTAGAGAGCGGCAACCCTGTTGATATTGTGTACCTTGACTTTCGGAAGGCCTTCGATTCAGTTCCGCATTTGAGACTCAAACAAACTACATAGCTACAGCGTCACAGGCAAACTTCTTGCATGCATATAATATTTTCTGACTGAGAAGAAGCAACAGGAATCCTCAAAGGTTGTCACTCAGATTGGACAGACGTTGCTAGTGGAGTTCCACAGGGATCTGTTTTTGGCCCGTTACTGTTTTTTGTCTATGTGAATGACTTGCCTGATGTTGTCCACTATGATGTGAAACTGTTTGCTGATGACACAAAGCTCAAAGCTGTAGTCAAATGTTTCCTCTGCTAGTGGTGCGACACATCTCCAGGCAGACTTGAATGCCCTCACTAGGTGGTTTAACCTTTTAACACCTGGCTGATGCCCTTCAACCAGATAAAATGTAAGGTCTTGCTCATTGGACATGCAAATATCAGTTTCGTGCACACTGTACAGTGCACAGCTGGACAGCACTCTCCTAGAGAAAGACCTGGGTGTTCACATCGATGGCTTGATCATCAAGATCAAGATCAAGATCGATGACTTGAAGTTCAGGGAGCATGCTTCGTCGGCTGTCGCTAAGGTGACCCGGGTGCTGGCAGTCATTCAGCGTTAATTTGCACTGATTGATGAATTCACACTTCTCATGCTGTTCAAGACGCTTGTTCATCCACATCTTGAATATGGCAACTTAGTAGGGGGCCTTTCAACAGGTCGGATCAGCGGCTAGTAGAAAGGGTTCAGCAGAGAGCCACTCACATGGTAGAGAGTCCATTCGCCACAAGCCATATGAAGAGAGGCTCCGATACTTAAAGCTTCCATCACTCTACTATAAGCGGCGGAGAGGCGACATGATCTACATTTATCAGTTGTTCCACGGTGGGGTTGACGTGAATCCAAGCGTTTACTTCACACTGGAAGAGATGGGCACCATATAGCAGAGTACTTATATAATGAGTAGGTTCAAGTTTGGCGACTGCCATGGCTACGTCACGCCTGGCTCAAACTAGAAAAACCTAACTCTGTTACCATATCAACTATTTCTGGTATGCTTTTAGGAATAGTTCTCATTTTCTTCTAGTATTTCAACTATATAGTAGGATATGTTAATCACTTTTGAAAATATCTGAATAGAAAACGAAATATATTTAATACAATTTTGTGTGTATTCAAATGAAAATAATATTTAAAGTTCATTGGTACATCAATTTTATTGGAAAAATGCCTATAAATACCATGTTAACGATATATCACAATTAGGTAGCTGTAACCAGTGATGGCCTACGTTACGCTACGGTATGTTTTTTGGTAACACGTAGTTAAAAAATCGTTCCGTAGCGTAATTGAAGTATTTCGTAGCGTACTACCGAAAAAATATTCCAATAACGTAACTGCTACGCAAGGTATTTCATAGCACAATATCAGGGGGCGGTGCCACAACGGGGAGGGGCGGGGGCGGGCAAATATTGCGCCCCAGACTTAAGGAGGCCCCATAAAAACAAAACAAAGGGAGGCCCCTCGCAAATATACAAGAATACCTAAATAAATAGACAATTGGAATGAGCTTCTAGTAACTTCTTGAAATAACAACCAGTAGATGTTCGAGGAGGCACCTAAAAGGATAAGCGTGACAAGTTCCAGGGAGGCCCTTAAAAAGACAATTGAGGCAAACTCCAAGAAGACTCTTAAAACAACCCAAACAAGCTCCAAATATCCCCTAAAGAGATGACCGGCACAAGCACCAAGGAGGCCACGAAAAGACAGCCGAGACAAGCTCCTAGGATGCCCCTAAGAAGACAACCGATATATACTCCACATAGGCCCCTACGACAATAACTGGGAAAGCTGTGCATGGGATACTTCAGATAAGACTTCTAAAACCACTACTTATTCCTAGAAAGCCTCTAGAAAGGTAGTCGGGAAAATTTCTAACGAGGCACCCACGAAAATAGCAGGGCTATCTTTTTCTCAAATGGGGACCTTGCCTTTGGTTTGCCCCCCCCCCCCCCACACACACACATCCATGGTGCTGCTCTGCAGACCATATGTTACTGATGGTAATGGATATCTCATTGGCATCCTATATAGTTGATACCTTATTGTTAAATTCTAACGTCTTATGGATCGGTGGTAGATTACCGTTTCCCTGTTTCCCTGCAATTAACGCGCGATATATTATTGGTTCAACTCGCCGTTAACTGGCGTCTCAGCCGAAGGTGGGCAAATCCATGCCCTCAGTCGAGACGTGGATACTGTTTGTCACAAACTTTGTGAAAATCCAAGAAATGTTGTGCAGCAAAAGCGGTGTGGTATTGTTTGAGTTTGTATAATACCTAGACTTTTACGGCTTATTTTACGTTTAACTTAGTTTTCATCAGACTCGTAGATTGTGACGTCACTGATTTTGCAGTATCATAAAAGAAGTTCTCGACATTTTTATTTCAGTTTGTAATACTTTTTATCAATTAAGTTCGAATCATTTGAGTGAACAAATTTTCGAGGTCAGGTTTCGCGCTAAGCAGAGCTTGTTGCACAGGCCCTGACCCCACCATCATACCTCGCAATTCCTGGTAAACGGCAGAATTTAGAAGCGAAAGTTTTGCGTACCCGAACATACCCGGACAAGGTCCAGGTATGCCTTCTGGCGTCACCTGACCTGTGCCGTGCGTGTTCGACGAGTGCGACCGCTGCCACCAGCCGCAGGCCATCCTAGTCAGGGACAAATAGCGAGTGCCGAAGCGACTCGAACCCAGCCTGCCACACTGAGTGAGGTCTGAAGCCCAGCGCTCTCCCGTCTGAGCTACATGGGCGGACAAGTTAAATGCTGGATAAATTTAGGAGCCTGTTAGCTTTATTGGTTTCTGATCTACTGCTATTGCGAAAGGTCCTCAGGAGGACAATATTGACCCGCCAGTCAATGGCGTGTTAAGTGTCATACACCAGTAGCAATCAGTAAGATTGCTGGTGCTAACAATCCGTGTTAGCTATGGCCGTTGCATCAATTATTTTCCAAAATGATTTATTTGTGCTACGGATATTTTCGCAACTGTCTGTCACGAAATAAATGCATGACTGCTGGCTGATAGGAAAGTTAGACATGAAGATGAACGAAAACATCACCGTTACATACTGTTGATTTTCCTGGTATCTGTTGTATCGTAGTACGATATATTCTAAGCTACGTTTAACGAAAAATAGCGTAATCTGTAACGTAGTTTAATATAACGTAACGTAATTCGGTAGCGTAGTTTTGGCCTAAAAACCATACGTAACGTAGCGTAACGTAGGGTAGGCCATCACTGGCTGTAACAGAGTTTGCATTCAGGCCGGAAATTTCGAAGCACTAGGCCGCCGCCGGGCCGACCAGCCAGCGGCGGCGGCCGGCCGGCCCCGCGGCGGTACAGTCTGGCAAGGCGTCGCAGCGATTCTCACCAACTTGCGGCCGACGCGGCGGCGGCGGTGTACAGCAGCAGCGGGCCCCCGCTCCGGCGCGCCGTGTGGGCGGAACATGCCTCCACTCGACCGAGAATTGTGAACGATTGGAGTGTCTCAGGTAAAATCGGAGGCCATCCAGGAATCTTGAAGAAAAGAGCTTCCCGTTGAGCATAAATACTTGTATCCATCTCTCTTAGATAACAAATTAAAGGGGGGTAATTACCAAGCCTCTTTGCATTGCCTTAACACCGTGGAGCGGGATTCGACTGCCATGGTGATGTCACGGCTACCAAACAACTTGCGCCTCCGCCATATATATAGCCTTGTAGCTGCGGTGCCCTTAAACCCAAATCATCATCATCATCAGACGGTCCAACGAGAGGCCATCCTTTCAAACTCTGCAAGTCCTCGGCGACCACAAGGGTCAGACGATTCGCCTTCGCCACACGTATTGTGAATGATTGGAACCGGCCCCCTCTCAAAAACTATATGGTAGCCCGATCTAGTTTTGGGATACAAATACTACTAGGCCCATAGGGTTTAATGTTAAATTCGCCATTTTCAGCGTGAATTTACAGAAAATATGAGAGGGTAATTTGAAAAACCTAGATGCTATCGAGTAGAAAATTTCATCTGCTTTTGACGCTTTTGGAGGTATTTTTCGATTTGAGGGCTGTAAATCGTGTTCCCAAGAGCCCGAAGCCAACGATATCTAACATAGAGGCAACGGGAAATTTCTCATATTTGGCACTCTGTATCTTCGGTTCCATTACTTTAAATAATAAAAGTGAAACATCTTTTGAGAGCCTGTATTATAATCTTACTTTTGTTTTTACATAACTTTTTGTTTGGGTGTTGGGAAATCGTGTTCCCAAAGGCATAAAGTTTGACTTTGGATAGAGCCGTGGGTTCAAATCCCACCTCGACCAAAAACTTTTTCCATAGCATTTGTTTTTTATGAACGTTTTAACGGTCATTACTGTCATGTAAACGCTCATTAATATAATATATTGTATGTATGTATGTATGTATGTATGTATGTATGTATGTATGTATGTATGTATGTATGTATGTATGTATGTATGTATGTATGTATGTATGTATGTATGTATGTATGTATGTATGTATGTATGTATGTATGTATGTATGTATGCATACACACCATGCATACATACATACACATACATGCATACTCGCCGCTAGGCTCACTTTTAGCGTGGCTGATGGTCTAAATCGTTACGTCTTCACTGCTTTTCATGGGCAGCTCAGACACCCTCTGACCTTGCTGAGCGGCGTCTGCGGCGAACACGCCCGTGGTTAGCCCGTCTAGCTTACCGTGCGCATAGTCGGTCCTTTGGTGGCTCCATACATATATACATGCATACATGCATATATACACACCATTAGAAACCATTAGGAAACCATTATAAATCCTAATGGTCTCTAATGGTCTCTAATGGTTTCTTATGGTCTCTAATGGTTTCTTATGGGCTCTAATGGTTGCTAATGGTCTCTAGTGGTCTCTAGTGGTATTACTAATGGTTTCTAATGGTCTCTAATGGTTTCTGATGGTCTAATGGTTTCTTATGGGCTCTAATGGTCTATAATGGTCTCTAATGGTTTCCAATGGTTTCTTATGGTCTCTAATGGTACTTCTAATGGTTTCTTATGGTCTCTAATGGTTTCTTATGGCCGTGTAGTGATTATTGTGTATTGGCCGCGCGGGGCGGAAGTGCCCCGCGAAGTACCGCACGTGCGGCTGCACGTGCGGCGGCAGACGGTGTTTCCGCCGTCGCGGTGTCGGCGAGGCGCGGGGAGACGCGCAGGGTCGCGGTAAGGTACGGTCGGGCACAGTGTGCGGTCCCGGGTTCGGGCTGTCGCATGAGTTAGTCTATTGATTGATACAAGAATAAACATTTGTTTCATCTTCTCGTTACAAGCTATTTCGGCCTTCGCTCGGACGCAACTCAAGCATCATGTCGACAGTGCCTGTGGCGGGCGCCGACGCAGTGAGGATTGGGCTGACAGACGCTACCGTGGTGAGTGCCCAGCCGGCGTCGGTGATGTCAGCGTTCGACGTGCGGATCGTTGCTGAATATGACGGTTCGACAGATGTAGTTGAGTGGTACGAAAGAGCCCAGCTGCTGTGTGAACTCCGTGGGGTGTCGCTGGCGTCGGTGCTGCCGCTGCGGCTGACGGGTGGCGCTTTCGCCGTCTGGTCCCAGCTGCCAGCTGAAAGCCGCGGATCGCTGGAGGCTGTGCGTGATGCCCTGTATGCGGCATTCGCCCTCGACCAGTTCGCCGCGTTTGACGCGTTCTCGAGCCGCCGTCTCCAGCCGGGAGAGTCTCCGGATGTGTTCTTGGCCGCCCTCCGGCGCCTTGCGGCCCTGTTTGGAGGTGTCCCGGATCGCGCACTGGTCTGTGCGTTTGTTTCCGGGCTGCCGGACTCTGTCCGGCATGCCATTCGGGCCGGGAGCAGGGCGGAAGGCCTCGATCTGCCCGGCGTGCTGGCTCGCTCGCGCGCGGTACTCAGCGATGAGTGCGTCGCGGCGGTGGCGGCAGCGGCGGCGGCGCCGCGCGGTAACCCGCGCCCGCGTGCCGGACCGCCGCGCCTGACTCGCTGGCCGAAGCGGCGCTGCTGGACGTGCGGAGAGGTGGGCCACATCTCCGTGTCCTGCCCTCGTAACACGCCGGGAAACGCCTCGGGAGATGGCGAGTCAGCGCCGGCGTCGTCTCCCGCGCAGTGACCGGCGGCACCCTGCCTGTGATTTCCGTGCTGATCGGCGATCGGCAGTGCAGTGCGCTGATAGACACAGGCTGTACAGACACGCTCGTGTATGCCAGGTGCTGCCGGCGGTGGCGCCCGCGCCGAATCAGTGTGACCACGCTGAGCGGCGATCAGTTCTGCTGTGCCGGGGTGGGCAGTATCGACGTGCGGACTTTGACCGGTCAGCAGGCGCGGCTCGAGGTGCTGGTTTTGGAAGATCGGCCGATGGGAGTGGACCTGCTCCTCGGTATGTCCGGCATCTCAGCGCTGGGAGGCATAAGTGTGCGGGCGCCGTCTGACGTGCGGTTCTGCGGTGCTGCCTGGCGCCCTCCGCCCGCGGTCGACGCTGCAGACTTCACGGCACGCTTCGACGCGGATCGACGTGAGTGGACCGTCGCGTGGAAGTGGGCGAACGGGGCCGGGCCTGACTGCCTGACGAACGGGGTAGCACAGTACGGGATCGCTCCGACCGCGCGGCAAGAGTTCGACCGTGAGATCGACGCGTGGATCGCCAATGGCTGGCTCCTCCCGTACGACGAGCAGGCGGACGGGCCGCCGCGTGGGCTGGTGCCGCTGATGGCAGTGCGACAAAACAACCAGGCCAAGGTGCGTCCCGTCTTGGACTACAGGGAGCTAAACGGCTTCGTAACGGCTCACACGGCGGACGCGGACGTCTGCGCTGATCAAATGAGGAAGTGGCGTCGCCACGGGGAGCGCACCGCCGTCGTTGATCTGCGCAAAGCCTACCTGCAGCTCCGCCTGGAAAGACGGTTGTGGCCGTTCCAAACCGTCATCGTCCGAGGGCAGCGCTACTGCCTCACCCGGCTCGGCTTTGGACTGAATGTCGCTCCCATGATCATGAAGGCCGTCGTCCGTGCAGTGCTGGCGCAGGACACAGACATCGAACGTGCGGTACTCCCGTATGTGGACGACCTCCTGGTCGATGAGGACATCGTCAGCGCGGACCAAGTCGTGCGGCACTTCGCCCGGTTCGGCCTTCAGTGCAAGCCACCGCAGCGGGCTGCGGACGGCGCGCGCCTGCTCGGCCTGCGTGTGCGGCGAGAGGCCGGCGCGCTGCGGTGGACGCGCGACAACGGCGTCGCGGTGCCGCCCGAACAAGTGACCCGCCGCGCCGTGTTCTCTTGGTGTGGTCAGCTGGTGGCGCACCTGCCGGTCTGCGGCTGGCTACGGCCGGCCGTAGCGTGGCTCAAACGGCGGGTGAATGCTGTCACCCGCGGCTGGGATGATGTCGCTGACGACGCGGCGCTGCGAGGACAGATCGCGGCCGTGGCGGACCGTCTGTCAGCTGCTGACCCAGCGCGCGGCCCGTGGTGCTTCTCCGGCGACAGCGCCATCATCTGGGTCGACGCCAGCTCGATCGCCGCAGGAGTTGTCGTCTAGACACCGGATGACGGCATCGTGGAGGACGCCTGTTGGCTACGCGGCGAGGACTCTGCAGCGCTGCACATCAACATGGCCGAGTTGGACGCCGCCGTTCGCGGTGTCAACATGGCGATCGCCTGGGGCGTGAAGGTCATTGACCTCCGCACGGACTCTGCCACCGTGCACCGGTGGATTGACGACGCCCTCAGCGGCCGAGCGCGGCTACGGACGAAGGCTCAAGCCGAGATGTTGATCCGACGCCGGGTAGACATCATCCGACAGCTGGTGGAGGAGCTCCGGCTGACGCTGTCCGTCACGCTGGTGAGGTCGGCGGAAAATCGGGCGGACGCCCTGACACGAGTCCCCAAGGAGTGGCTGCGTAGCGAGGGCGCGGACGAGCGCGTGGTGTGTGATGACAGCACGCTCGGAGCGTGTGAGGGCCGTGTGCTGTGCGGTGGGCCTGAAGATCGCACGGTGTGTGATGACAGCACGCGCGGAGCGTGTGAGGGCCGTGCGGTGTGCGGTGCCGGTGAGAGGGCGTGCGATGTGGCTGAGACTCGTGCGGCGATCGCAGAAGTGCACGAGCGGGCGGGCCACCCTGGGATCCGACGGACCCTGTATTTCGCGCGGCGCGATGTGTCGAGGAATATTTCACGCTCCGAAGTGCGGAGTGTCGTAGGAAAGTGTGATGTGTGCTCTTCTATCGACCCGGCCCCTACACAGTGGGACCACGGCTCGCTCGGCGTGGTCGAGACGTGGGAACGCATCGCCATCGACGTCACACATCATCAGCGACAAAGCCACCTCTCCATCATCGACTGTGGGCCGTCTCGTTTCTGTGTGTGGCGCCCGCTGCGCCATGCAGACGCCAACGAGGTCGCCAGCCACCTCGAGCAGCTGTTCCTCGAGCGTGGGGCACCAGTGGAGATCTTGGCGGATAACGACACCGTCTTCCGCAGTCAGCGATTCGCTGCGTTCGCTGCTAAGTGGGGAGTAAAGCTGCGGTTTCGGGCGGTGTACGAGCCGGGCGGAAACGGGATTGTGGAGCGTGTGCATCGGACTGTGAAAGTGATTGCCGCCCGGAAACGCTGCTCGATTTCGGAGGCTGTACATCTGTACAATGTGACGCCCCGTGACGGGAGTAACGCGGCGAGCTCCCCTGCCGGGGGACTGTACAGATATACGGTGCGCGACTGTGTGCGGCCGGCCGCTGATCAGCCGGTGCCGGAGCGCGCCGGAGCTGAGCCGGACATCGCGCCGCCCGGCGCCGCTGTGGCCTACGAGGTGGGCGACGCCGTGTGGGTGAGGCGGCGGGGAGCGCGGTGCACAGAGCCGTCTCGGAGGGGGGTGGTGACCGGCACCGTGTCTACACAGGTGGTGGAAGTCGACGGACTGCCGTGGCACGTGCGGTGCCTGCGGCGGCGCCACGACGGAGTGGCGGCAGACAGTGACTGTTCCAGCAGTCGAGCCAGCGACGCACCGCCGCTGTACGTCCCGGCGCGCGAGGATGTGGACTTAGAATCGTGTAGCGATGCCGCCGGTGGTGATGAACCGGCTCCACAAGATCCGCCTCTGCGACGGAGCGAGCGCAACCGACAGCCTCCGCAGCGCCTGTGTTGTGCAGACGATGCTTGAGTTGGTGTAGGTATAGCGCTTGTGAATTGGTGGTCGATGTATGATTAGTGTCGGTGTGATTGTGTATGATCTTTGAGATCATGGGGAGGGTGTAGTGATTATTGTGTATTGGCCGCGCGGGGCGGAAGTGCCCCGCGAAGTACCGCACGTGCGGCTGCACGTGCGGCGGCAGACGGTGTTTCCGCCGTCGCGGTGTCGGCGAGGCGCGGGGAGACGCGCAGGGTCGCGGTAAGGTACGGTCGGGCACAGTGTGCGGTCCCGGGTTCGGGCTGTCGCATGAGTTAGTCTATTGATTGATACAAGAATAAACATTTGTTTCATCTTCTCGTTACAGGCCGCTAATGGTGTCTTATGGTCTCTAATGGTTTCTTATGGTGGGCCACCATAAGAAACCATTAGAGACCATAAGACACCATTAGCGGCCATAAGAAACCATTAGCCACCATTGGTGGCTAATGGTTTCTTATGGTCTCTAATGTTTTAATGTGTAAACGTGATGGTCTCTGTGTAATTCCTTTTGGTCTCTAGTGTGTAAACGTAAAAGTTATAAAGTATACAAGTCAGTACGAACATTATCTTATGCAAACTGGTCGGGGAACTACGAGTCTAGGGGTGCGTTCGGAAGGCGACAAATTTCGCGAAATATTTCGCGAAATTTATCATGGTCGTTCGATAGGAATTTCGCGGAAAATTCGCCGGGTTCGCCGTATGTGCGTCATTTAGGTATTTAAACAATGATTTCATAACAATTATCTTTGGTTGGCAGCAATTATTTTGAGAAAGCCTACTATTACTGTTGATCACAGATGACACAACAAATCAAGAATAAAAAAAACATCACCATTGGCCATTGTCCTCACCATCACTATAAGCAATTCAATATGCAATTAATTATTGATAGGTTCACAAGTAGACATGATATGCATCTGGAAGCATGCCTCATATTATAACACAGTTACCAATTATGAAAATCACATTTCCATATATATCGGTGATTCTACACTTACCCCATCACCTCAATGTGGGCCGACATCTTTGAAAACACCGCCGTGACATGCTCCGGCGATTCCACGTTATTTCGCGAAATCCCTCATTTCGTGCTCTCCGAACGGCCAATCGCAAAAGATTTCGCGAAATGCGTGGGAGAATGGCCCTTCCGAACGCACTCAAAACAAACAAATCAAATTAAGAACAAGTGCGCAATATTTGTAGCCTACTAGAATGACACCATATTTAGTTTACAGCTAACGTTATTATACTATATTCAGGGTTCGGAACTAGGACTATTATATTTTCAATGATATTTGGAAAATAAAGATGAAAATAGCAAAATAAATCCGAACAAAGTAAATTAAAATTGAAATGATAGACACAATTTCAAAGAACATCCTCAGAATAGGCTAATTACTGAGATCATATATACTGAATTTGAGCATACCCCCTTCAATATACCCTGATTGGAACTATTAGTAAAGTAATCTTGGCGCCATCCATGATCCTGCGGTAGGCACGTTGGTAGGTGGTCACCTACCTAAATCCTAAATAAAGTAGTTTGTGGGGATGTTGTTACTATTTCTTGTGAAACGAGTATCAATAGAGTATATCACACAAGTCACAACTGTTGTTCGGCACTCAAGGGCCAAGTACCAGCTTAACTTCCCAAATTACCTCATGAGACAAGTACTCTAACCACTATCTTAATGCACACCTAACTGACTTGTGAAATCATCAAGTGCAAAACAACCTAACTCCAAATATATTGCTAATCACAACCTCCAGAGGTTCAGCTGTAGGCTTGACCAGTGAGCGATCCAGTGGCGCAATTCCTCCCCTTGCAGCTCTCATAACTGATCAAAAATAAAGGAAAACAGCCTACTGTCATAGGCAGACATGTCATACTAGGAACATATTTTAATGATACGTGCTGAACCAATGCTTAACATTGCTTCAAATGTAAAAACAAATATAGGAAAAATGCTGAACCAATGCTTAAGGTAATTTAATAGCTCAGCAAAATGCCCAGAACATCACGTGGGTCTTTCCAAAGTAATTTAATCACAGTCTTTCAAGTTGCATGTCACTCATGTTCCTATCTGATCTATTTTTATCTTTTTCCACCACCGACAAGCCTTAGAAAAACAAATAGAAATCTCACTTCGTTTTTGTATTATCTGCGTCAAGAACGTCTTCTTTAACTACTACCATATGAAGGAATATTACTGCCAAATTGTGTGACGTCATTGCAGCGGTTCAATTTCCCTAGTGAACAAACCTTATTAGTAAAGTAATCTTGGATTGGAACGGGCTTCCCATCCGAAGTGGTCTGCGCTCCTTCGCTGAATGCCTTCATGGCTAGAGTGGAAACCCATTGGGCTCACATCAGGTTCAGCATACCTGACACTGACTGAGACATGCCAGGAATCATGAGCTCGAGAGCGGGCACCTTAGGGCCTTAGATTGTTTAGGGCCTTGAGGCCTAAACAATCCTGATTACCGTAAGGTAAAAGATTCAATGCCAAGCCAGATGGGTTTGATTCCGATTCCGATAGATATTTCACTAGGGGAATCTATTCCGAATCCGATTCCAGGGCACCTAAAAAGCTTGATTCTGAATCTGATTCCATTGATTCCACTCTGCATAAAAATATCCAATAATTGTGTACAAATAACATGAATGACATGAAGAGTGATATTAAATAAATATACAGGTATATTTAATATGATCTATTTTCTATCTATTTTGTTATATAACTTTTAAAAAAACATTAATTTGTCGAAAAAATTACCTTGTGCTGCAAAATCGTGACAGTTCAGAAACGTCTACGAAGGTTCGAACGAAATTGCTGCAAAATCACAAATCACAAAGGTAGGTAGGTAAAATTACAAAGGTTCAAAACAATATGATATTTAGACATACCTGGCTATGATCATGATGCATGGACAATTGACGCATGGATCATGATGCATGGACGCTAGACGCTGCTCCGAAATTTATATACAATCGGTGATTTACACTGGACGCTGCGCCAAAATTTCGGCGCAATCGGCGAGTTACGCTGGACATGTCGACGATATAACATATATATTTTTTTCCAGTCTGGTGACAGGGTTATTCTATGACCATCGGCATTACAAACTACAAGATCAGTCAGATTATTGTCAAATCAACCTAAATATGACTAGAAAATGTTACACAAATATCACAGTTACAACGGATGAATCATGCACGTAGCAAGTCCCAAGTAAAAAATATTGGTCTTCAACAGTGGCATAGCCAGGCCCGAGTGCCCATCAGCGATCACAAGTCGGTTGTACAGCTCAGCAGCTCAGTACACAAATCGTCGTTTACCATGATTGTTTCGGTAATAGTTAAGTAATTCACCTCCTCAGTTAATGGTGTTCTTGAGGTCCCTAAGAAGAGAGTATTATTACGACAAACAGAAAAATGTACCAGTAATACCAAAGCTATGACGTCACCAAAAACGATACATAATCAAACCTGACCTAACCTTTACAGCAATTACGGTCGCAGGGACCCACATTTAGAACACTCCAATCGCTGCACTGCGAAACCTACCCCAGACCCCCAGACCATCTCCATCAGACACCCAGACCATCTCCATCAGACCCCCCAGACCATCTCCATCAGACCCCCCCAGACCATCTCCATCAGACCCCCCCAGACCATCTCCATCAGACCCCCCAGACCATCTCCATCAGAACCCCCCAGACCATCTCCATCAGACCCCCAAGACCATATCCATCAGACCCCCAGACCATCTCCATCAAACCCCCCAGACCATTTCCATCAGACCCCCAGACCATCTCCATCAGACCCCCAGACCATCTCCATCAGACCCCTGACCATCTCCATCAGACCCTCCAGACCATCTCCATCAGACCCCCCCATACCATCTCCATCAGACACCCAGACCATCTCCATCAGACCCCCCAGACCATCTCCATCAGACCCCCCAGACCAGTGTCCTAGGATTGCAAAATTTTGGTGGAAAATGACAACCTATGGATAATATTTTTCCACTCTTTTCCCTAGTTTTACTGTGAATTTTTAACTCCCTAAACTAAGATGTATTTTGTAGCCTTAGCCTTAGCATATACTAACCCGTTTTCCTCCACAGGCTGAAAAGTATTGCCATTTGTAACAGCCAATTATGATGGGCCAGTTTTGTCAAAGCCGAGTTCATCATATAGTTTTTAGGCTGAATACTCCACTCTTAATGCTGATTTGGTGTTGAATTTCCCACTCCACACCCTGTCCTCAAAGCAATCCTAGGACCTTGCCCCAGACCATCTCCATCAGAGCCCCCAGACCATCTCCATCAGACACCCCAGACCATCTACTACTCAGACCCCAGACCATCTACATCAGACCCCCCAGACCATCTCCATCAGACCCCCCCCCGCAGATCGTCTCCATCAGACCACCCAGACCTATCTCGTAGACCATCTCGTAGTCATTTTCAAGACAGATCTATAGAAACACAATATTCAGGGCAGAGTATCTGCAGAATAGGTTTATAGCCCAGCGTGTCAGACTGACCCTCGCAGAACTGTCTGATGACAGAGGTGGTCTTGAAGACGTGCGCGCCGGACACCTGGGCGTCCCTCGCCTTGCACTGTGGTAGAAGTCATTCCGGTCAAACACTTTTCCCCACTTTTCAGTCTGTCCGTAATATTACTGTCAGCTGACTACTCTTCTTCTAATAAGGTACCATCAATAACACCATAAACTGGGAGGTGAATTACTGAAACTAATACCATTGTTTCTGATACGGGACAATCTGCGATTGGTGATACTGCCTAGTGTCACAGTGCGCAGTCTTGGTCCGCTATTTCTTGTTACGGTCATGGTGTGTGATTTGACAGCTTGAGTTCTACATGTTATGATTCATTGATATATGTAATATTTATTTACTGAGAACAGTATTGGTAGTACACTATTTTAACATAATAAATGTAGTGGCTGAACAGAGGGTCCTAGGATTGCTTTGTAGCTGGGAGTGCGGAGTGGAAAATTATGGCTATTAATAAGCATAAAGAGTGGAAAATTAAAACCAAAAACATATGCACTAGACCTGTATCACCCAATTACCACCGCTCACACAAAATTAGTTACTACCTATGTCAATTATTACCTGCTCTTTCCCCTCCACAGGCTGTCCCTATCATTACATCCATAAATCAGTATACGGGTTTCCAATTATCCAATGCATTTTACAATACGGAGTGTAAATTTCACAGAAAAACTCGGGAAAGAAGAGCGGGAAAAATAGTATCCATAGGATTGCACGTGTTTTCCACCCAAATTTCCAATGCGTAGGACACTTTGCTGGCTGAGACAAGGTCCTAGGTAGACTTGGAAAACGGTGAATCAACAGGGCTCAACTTGTCCCTGGCTTGTGTTCAGACCCATCAGGTCTTGATAACGATCGGGGTTCGCTGCCACTTTGTGCTTCTGTTGAAATGCAAAGTTTGGTTACAAACTTGTATATTCTGGACTTCGAGTTTGAAAACATGCCTAGGTTATTGTACTAAGTTTATAATACTACCTAGTTTTTCTTTGAAACAGAGATTGAACATGCCCAGGTAGATGGAATTTCATTATATGTTCTGGAGTACAGAACATATCTGGTGTGCATGTACCTGACTTGCATTTCGAACTAGGGCAGTGAGCCCTGGACGTTAAATTGACTGAAATGGACCCGACGGGTGGACGCCCATGACGGGATTACAAGTAGAGTCCGTTGACTAACCATTTTACTAGGATTGGAATCTGCATTGTTGGTTTGACCATATGTGGTTTTCTTCTCAGTTGTAACATAGCATACACAAAATTGGCCATTCTAGTTCTCGGAGTGTGTACATCCATTCTGGTATGAGAAACTTAACTAATCCAAATCAGGCTGATGATGATTTATGCTTAATTAATTACTGTAAACGGGTTGGTTACTTTAATATCAGTGGTAACTTAGATATGACTGGGGATTTGATTCAAGATGGATGCCCCCCATTGAGGAAAATTATCACATAATTCCAGTTGAGTTCCTCAGCTGTTATTATAGACATATTTGCTGACAGGCTTTGATATCACATATTGGTCATATATGTTGTGAGTGTCATGACATCAAGAAATGGTGCAATTACTGGGGTTGTTTATTAATAATTTGGTAATGCAAACACATGGCGTTATTGCTCTAAAAAAAAATAATAGGTTAGTTGTGAGCACAAACTTTAGAAAACACTTATAGTGTTTGAATATGTTCTATGAAATGCCCTTGTGGCTGTTCAGTTATTGTTCCTCATACATTTTGGGATCCATTACTATCATATTGAATACCAGTTTGTGACAATTAGGGCCGTACAAAAGAGACATCTATTTTTCCAATGCAAGAGGCCATACGGATAAGTCTACATTGAGCATGCTGTGGGATTGTTAGGTGGGGGATACTGAGCATGCTGTGGGGATTGTTTAGGTGGAGGATACTGAGCCTGCTGTGGGATTGTTAGGTGGGGATACTGAGCATGCTGTGGGGATTGTTAGGGTGGGGATACTGAGCATGCTCGTGAGGGATTGTTAGGTGGGCGATACTGAAGCAACTGCTGTGGGGATTGTTAGGTGGGGGATACTGGAGCTGCTGTGGGGATTGTTAGGTGGGAGATACTGAGCATGCTGTGGGGATTGTTAGGTGGGGATACTGAGACACTGCTGTGGGGATTGTTAGGTGGGAATACTATTTTGTCGTGTTGTGAAGATATAATGCGAGAGGAAGGTACTGTTATGCAATTTCCATTGTGACAAGTTAAATGATTTACAATACATTGAAATAGAAAGAGGGGATCAAAAGCTAATGTGTTCAATTTAAACATGGAAGCAGAGCAGCCACATTTCACACCTCGCCGGTGCAGGGCATAGAGATCATATATGGTGCAGGGAATAACCCCCTCGTTTTTTTCTCGGGAATAACTGGCGTATTATCA
Source organism: Chirona hameri (assembly GCA_036785665.1). NCBI lineage: Eukaryota > Metazoa > Arthropoda > Thecostraca > Balanomorpha > Balanidae > Chirona > Chirona hameri. The sequence goes on from JAXIVJ010010190.1 coordinate 44,876, forward strand.
ACTCGATTGCGATGCAACTTTTAGTACACCTACTTTTGAAACAATTTTACACATACCCTGAACATTTCAAACATCTGTCTCCCATAGACCCGTGGACCTGTTTTCTCAAGGTCATGTCAGGCGCAACTGACGTCTCCCCGTAGTATCCGATGCTTGTCACTTTTTGAACTTAAAGTTAATCTTATCGATTTCATGGGATGTTCAATTAATGAATACAAATATATCATCTAAATTGACTGGACGACCGACATGGAAAACATGAGTTCAGAGCACAACATCCGCCTTCAACAAAGGGAAAAAATTATTAGTGGCAAGAAAGGATATCAGGTATATTTTAGTCATAAACAGTATTATGACGGTTGCATTTCCAACCTAAAACTGTGATATTTTAATCATTCTTTGTAGCTCAGCTTGATATTTTCTTGCCCAAATAAGTGATAAGTCTCTGTGGCAACTAACAAGGGCGCCGCACACCTTCCGAAAGTGTGTGTGTGTGTGTGTGTGTGTGTGTGTGTGTGTGAGTGTGTGTGTGTGAGTGTGTGTGTGTGTGTGTGTGTGTGTGTGTGTGTGAGATGTTGTGTGTGTGTGTGTGTGTTGTGTGTGTGTGTGTGTGTGTGTGTGTGTGTGTGTGTGTGTGTGAGTGTGTGTGTGTGTGTGTGTGTGTGTGTGTGATTGTGTGTGTGTGTGTGTGTGTGTGTGTGTGTGTGTGTGTAGTGTGTGTGTGTGTGTGTGTTGTGTGTGTGTGTGTTGTGTGTGTGTGAGTGCTGTTGGTGTTGTGCGTGCGTGTGTGCGTGGTGGTGCGTGCGTGCGTGGTGCGTGCGTGGTGGTGCAGTGCGTGAGTGCGTGCGTTGCGTGCGTGAGTGCGTGTGCGTGCGTGCGTGCGTGGTGCGTGCGTGCGTGCGTGCGTGCGGTGCGTGCGTGCGTGCGTGCTGCTGCGTGCGTGCGTGCGTGCGTGGCTGTGCGTGCGTGCGTGCAGTGCGTGCGTGCGTGCGTGCGTGCGTGGGTGCGTGGCGAGCGTGCGTGCGTGCGTGCGTGCCGTGCGAGCGTGAGCGTGCGTGCGTGCGTGCGTGCTCGTGCCGTGCGTGCGTGCGTGCGTGCGTGCGGTGCGTGCGTGCGTGCGTGCGTGTCGTGCGTGCGTGCCGGCGTGCGTGCGTGCGTGCGTTGCGTGTGCGTGCTGGCGTGCGTGCGTCGTGCGTGCGTAGCCGTGCGTGCGTGCGTGCGTGCGTGCGTGTGCGTGCGTGCGTGCGTGCGTGCGTGCGTGCGTGCGTGCGTGCGTGCAGTGCGTGCGTGCGTGCGTGGCGTGCCGTGTCGCGTGCGTGCGTGCGTGCGTGCGTGCGTGCGTGCGTGCGTGCGTGCGTGCGTGCGTGCGTGCGTGCGTGCGTGCGTGCGTGCGTGCGTGCGTGCGTGCGTGCGTGCGTGCGTGCGTGCGTGCGTGCGTGCGTCGTGCTGTGCGTGCGTGCGTCGTGCGTGCGTGCGTGCTTCGTCGCGTGCGTGCGTGCGTGCGTGCGTGCGTGCGTCGTGCGCGTGCGTCGGTGCTGCTGCGTGCGGTGCGTGCGGAGGCTGTGCGGGTGTGCGGAGTGTGCGGGTGTGTGCGGGTGTGACGGGGTAGTGCGGGTGTGCGGGTGTGCGGGTGTGCTGGGCTGTGCGGGTCGTGTGCGGGAGTGCGGGTGTGCGGGTGTGCGGGTGTGCGGAGCGGGTGTGGCGGGTGTGCTGCGGAGTGTGCGGTGCTGTGTCGGTGTGCGGCGGTGTGCGGAGATGTGCGGGGTGTGTGCGGTGTAGGTGTGCGGGTGAGTGCGGGTGTGCGGGTGTGCGGGTGTGCGGGTGTGCGGGTGTTTGCGGGGTAGCTGGGGTGTGCGGGAGTGTGCGGGTGTGCGGGTGAGTGCGGAGTGCTGCGGGTGTGCGGGTGTGCGGGTGGCGGTGTGCGGGTGTGCGGGTGTGCGGGTCAGTGTGCGGGGTGTGCGGGGTGTGCGGGTGTAGCTGGTTGTGCGGGTGTGCGGGTGTGCGGGTGTGCGGGTGTGCGGGTGTGCGGGTGTGCTGGTAGTGCGGGTGTGCGGAGTGTGCGGGTGTGCGGGTGTTGCGGGTGTGCGGAGGTGTGCGGGTGTGCGGGTGTGGCGGGTGTGCGAGTGTGCGGGTGTGCGGAGTGTGCGGGTGAGTGCGGGTGTGCGGGTGTGCGGGTTGTGCGGGTGTGCGGGTCGTGCGCGGGTGTGCGGGTGTGCGGGTGTGCGGGGTGTGGCGAGTGTGCGGGTGTGCGGTGTCGGGTGTGCGGGTGTGCGGTGGCGTGCGGGCGTGCGGGCGTGCGGGCGTGCGGGCGTGCGGCGTGCGTGCGTGCGTGGCGTGCGTGCGTGCGTGCGGAGGTCGTGCGGGTGTGCGGGGTGTGTCGCGAAAAAACAAGTTTGTCGCGAAAATCACTTGCTACTTTTTTATTTAAAAAAAGTGTGTCACAGGTAATTCATTTCCATATCAAACATTTTTTCTGCTTTCGGGACACATTTCGGACAAATACAATGATTTTCGGACAGTTTCGGACGGACAGCAGACCATAGTCTTGGACAACATCCGGTCGGACATTGGACTACACATATTTTCTGGAGCTGGCCACAACTAGTCTATATGTCTATGTGTCTATATAGACGTCTATATGTCTATATGTTCTGTATGTCTATTATGTCTAATGTCTATATTTATCTATATGTCTATATGTCTATATGTATATATGTCTATATGTCTATATATGTCATATATGTCGATATGTCGATGTGTCGATATGTCTATATATTTGTTATTCGATATGTCTATATGACTCTATTATGTCGATATGTCTATATGTCATATGTCGTAGTATAATGTCTGTCTACTGGCGCGACCCGGCAGTGCGCGTGTTAACCAAGAGCAAGTTCCCATGGTTTTATGACAAACAATTTAAATAACTAAGATGTCGGTGCAAACAGCCATTTCCAGTATCTGCTTGCTGGAATAATTCACAAGGGTAGGTGGTGCCCAATACCCATTTTCTATTGCTTTATAACTCTACTTCTCCCAGACACTCAAATACTTTGCACATCGGCTACTTCTCCTGATTTAACGCTTCGAAATATGGCTTATAACATGGATTGCTTTTGTGCTGCTGTTCCTTGATGGGAGTTTTGCCCCTTACCATATCCATATCAGGCAAGCTATCCATATCAGGCAAGCTAACTGATTGTAATGGTTACCGGCACAATGACGGCTTGAACGATTTGTGATTTTGGAATAATTTTGGTTTGGATTTGTTTCAGGTTTGGTAGCAAAGTTGGTGAGATGGACATCCCTTTTGCTCTCTTCAAAA
>JAXIVJ010010191.1:0-37500 GCA_036785665.1 Chirona hameri
GTAGCATGTATTGATACATGCTACACCTGCCTTTATGTTGAAAAATATAAATTGTGTGAACAAAATTTAATTATACTTTTATGAGAGTGGGAATTAGCTACCAGATATTTGATGCAAGTTGGTACCTATAACACTGTAGGTATGGTAAAAGCCAGAAATCAGACATGTCCTCCTTACCTGGTTCTCTTACCTGGTCGGGTTCCCTATAGCTTTAGTGTCAGGAAAGGGTGGGCATGAAATATAGGGAACCCTAATTTACAGACGCGCCAGCCAAAAAATGTAACAATATCCATAGTAGGCTTCACAAAGAAAATGGCTGGAATTGTGCGTCTTCCAGGAACAAAAGTCACAGTAGACAGTCCAAAAGTCACCTTACCTCAGGCTTGTCATGCTATCAGAGTATATGGGCTACTGGCGCACAGTATGTGTTGTTCACATTCTGATGGCATAACAAGTCCAAGGTTATGATGTGTCCGAGGTTACAGCAGTTCGCCCTACCAACAGCTACCAATGGTGTTAGCCTGCATCCATGGTACCAGCTAAAAAGTGATAGTGTTCTTAACTTTAAAAGGAAAATAAGTTAAGTGAGGAACATGTGTGATTTATGTTAATGGACTCACACATACCTAAATTGGCAATGTAAATATAAGTTATTTGCAATATAAAATGTAAATATAACACAATAATGGCCAATCAATGATATTTTTTGCTGTAACAATGTTTTAATGACCACACATATGTAGGTATGTTTCCATATTGATTTGACATAAATTCAACATATATATTTAATACTTATACTTACTTATACTTATAAACGTGGATAATTTAGAAAGGCCACTTGGCCTCACTGATCCAAACGATACCAAGCTCCTTAGCGAGATTTTCTCCCTCAGTCGTGTATATATTTAAATGTTGATATAACTTAAATGTCGTATATTTAAATTTTGAATCAAATGTGAATCAATTAACATATTTTTTTTATTCTTTCAATCTGAAAAACGATGAAAAATATTGAATCAAATGGTGATTGAATAATTCATGTCCCAAAGATTAAATGAATTGTGATTGAATCGTTACAAGCAGTTGAATCAATAACCAGTCTGCTTATATTGACAATACATATTGCCAATACAAGATGGCATACAATCACACTACTCCACCACCTATTCAATACATGTAGGTACATATTGTACAAGTTTGGGGTGATGGCTGCAATGACATTGGCTGCAGTGTTACTGGTATCATAGAGCTGTGGTGGTATAAAAAAATATAAGCAGTGAGGAAAGATGACTCTTGGATGACTAACTAAGAAGAGTGCAAGTTTATGAAGAGCTGTAAAGCTGGTAACGCTGATTTAGATGCATTTCAACAGCATGTGTCTATGGTCTTTTTGTATTGCAATAGGTGGGCACTTAAATGCAGTGAATATTACAAAAAAAATGGACATCTTCAATATATAATATATGGCATTGGAATGGGAGGGGGGAGATTTTTCCCCATTTCTGGTGTATTTTTTGTTTTGTTTTTGTGAAAATGGGAAAGCAATATTTCAACAATGGTGTACTTTCCTCGTTTAACCCTATTTGTAACAAGGGGGAGGGGGGGGGGGGCGGATTCCATCCGCCCATCCCCCCCCCCCCCCCCCCTCATGTTTTGCGCAGATATCTCCCGAACGGCTAAGACCAGACCCATTACATTTTGTGATTTTTCCTAGAATTGAATGCCGCATATGGAGTCAACCTTTTGCGTTCTTAACCTGAACAGAGGCGGTTCCAGGACACGTTTTTGGTCCTAACTGTCTCAAGTATGAAGGAGTTACATCAGCTTACAGTGATTGCAACAAGTGCAAATTAGTTGATGTTAATGAAATATCATAAACATTTCATGGCATAGGCGGTTTCAGGGGCTTCTAGGGGGGGGGGGGGTCCAGGAAGTATTCAATGCTTGGTGAGAAGCCAATAGAGCGATGTAAGGGGCATTTATAGATATCAAGATGTAAAGGATAGCTTCTCGTTCCATTATTTGCATAATGTATTACATATAGAGTTGCAGGGGCGTGCTCAGGCACATGAAAAGGGGGTGACTGACATAGTGATAAAAGACATAAAGACATAAAGACAGAAAAGAAAAGTGCAACAAAGAGCCTCTTGGGCCCATCCGAGGTTGCACCCCCCCCCCCCCCCCCCCCCCCCCCCCACACCCCACCCCTCCACCAGTCTTGCCCCTTCAAATCACCTTACTCTACCTGCATAAAAGAAGGCTAATCCCACGAGTATTTATGAACTAATCCCTTCTCTGTAAAGTATTTATCTAATCTAATTTTGAAGGAAGCAAGTGTCACTGCATCAGCGACATCCCCTGGTAGCATATTCCAATGTCCTACAACCCTTCTACTGAAAAATGACTGTCGTAGCCTATTCCTACTTTGTTTCATAATGAGTTTATGCTGATGAACTCTACCTCGATTTTCCCTATTGAACTCAAACATACCCTTTAAATATCCAGAATGCTGACTATTTACAAATTTGAAGACTTCAATTAGATTTCCTCTTAGCCTTCTATATCTAAGTGAGAACATACCCAATTTCTTTAATCTATCTTCATAAGGTAAACTACCAAGACAATTAACCATTTTTGTTGCCCTTTTTTGAACTCTTTCTAACAACCAGCAATCTTTCTCATATGTTGGAGACCAGGCTTGTACACAATACTCCAAATGTGGTCTAACGTATGCACAATACAGTTTTGTTATTACCTTTTCACTCTTGTAGGAAACATTTCTGTTAATGGCCCCTAGCATTCTAAGTGCCTTTTTCCTAGCTTCTACAACCTGGTCTGACGCTGATAGTCTATTGTTTACCACGACACCTAAATCTCTTTCCTTTTCAATCTGCTCCATTTTCTGCCCACCCATTTCATACCTATGTTTACTGCTAACCCGTCCAGCGTGCATAATCTTACATTTACTCAAATTGAATTTCATCTGCTATGCTTCAGACCACTCAACTAGCTTGTCCAGATCTGATTGAAAAACATCCTGATCATGTTTTCCTCTAATAATCCTGACAACTTTTAGATCGTCTGCAAATTTCAAGACTTTGCTGTCTATACTGTTCCCAATTGCATTCACAAATATTATAAAAAGCAATGGGCCCAGGACTGAGCCCTGTGGAACCCCACTGAGAACCTCCTTCCATTGTGATTGGCACCCATTCAATATAACCCTTTGCTGGCGTCCTGAAAGCCACGTTTCTATCCAATCCAGAATCTTGCCCCTGATCCCATGAATTTTAAGTTGCAACCCCAGTCTTGTATGGGGGACTTTGTCAAATGCTTTACTGAAATCAAGAAAAGCTACATCTAGCTGTTTACCCTGATCAAAGCTATCTGTTGCAACATCCAAAAACTCCAGAAGATTAGTTAAACAAGAACGGCCCTTCCTAAAGCCATGCTGTGTATCCTTGATGAGTTCATTTTGCTCCAAGAATTCAACAATCTTATCTTTGATGATTGATTCAAGCACCTTGCAGACTAATGAGGTCAGACTAACCGGTCTATAGTTTTCCTCTTTACTTCTATCTCCCTTTTTATGAATAGGAACAACATTTGCTCTTTTCCAATCAAGTGGAATTTTACTATCTGTGAGTGATTTAGAAAATATTATGGCTAATGGAACCGACAACTCCCTTTCAGATTCTCTTAAAAGTCTAGCATGGATTTCATCAGGTCCTTCTGCCTTGTTAGGCCTTACTTTCTTTAGATATTCTAGAAAAAGTTCACACTTATGCCACCTAGCTCTCCTATAGTCTCCTCTGTCTCTAGCTCAGGCTGAAGTGCTGCAATACTACTCTGGTCCTCGATAGTAAAGACAGATTGAAACTGATCATTAAGCACTTCAACCATTTCACTGTCCTTGCTAACTAACACATCATCCACCTTAAATGGACCTATATTTTTGGAAACTGTACTGAACTTATAAAAACTGAAGAACTTCTTACTATCTGCATTACAATGTCTAGCTAAATCAAGTTCCTTTGCCCTTTTAGCTGCTCTGACCTTTTTCTTAACTGAATTTCTTGCATTCTGGTAGGCCTTCTGATTTATATCTAGTGAAGATCCCTTCAAAATGCCAAATGCACTTCTTTTAGCTTGTATAGCACTCCTTACTTCTGGGGTAAGCCAAACTGGTTTGCCCTTGGTTCTGTTACGTTTGTGCCTGAGGGGTATATGCCGATTCTGAATTTGGCTTAATGTAGCTTTGAAAACATTCCATGCCTCACATGCATCTAAACCTGCCAACTCAACGTTCCATTTTATCTGTGCGAGGTCATTTCTAATACCATCAAAATCAGCCCGGCTGAAGTTTGGAACCATAATAAGGTTTTCTTTGGGCCTCATTTCTGATGAGATATTGAATTTAACCATATTGTGATCACTGGTTCCTAGACCTGCACAAATACTTATGTCACTAACTAGATCACTGTTGTCTGAGAATACAAGGTCTAGAATGGAGCAATGTCTGGTTGGCTCTGTTACAAACTGATGCATGAAAAGCTCCTCTTCAAAGATTTGCCTATACAACCTACACTCATTTGTTTCCTCTGCTATACTTTCGTATCCTCTTAAGTTAAAATCTCCCATAATAAGACACTGAGCCCGAAAGTTCCTACGTATTTCCTCACAAATATCTTGGTCTGTTTCAGCTTGGGAGTTCCTTGGAAGATTCCCTGGTCTGTAAAATGCACCTATCCTCAACCTTCCTCTGTTTCCTGTACCAATTTTAATGTCAAGCCAGATTGATTCTACTTCTTTTACTTTACTAGAATCATCAACTCTAGTAGTGCAGTACAAGCTATTTACATATACAAACACTCCGCCCCCCTGCCGTGATTCTCTGCAGTATGAGAACATGTTATACCCTTGTAACTCGAAATCCTGTAGCCTATCCCTATTATACCCCTCACTAACCCATGTCTCGGTTACACAAATTATATCAGGCTTTTCAAGGGCAACATAACACTCAAACTCATCAAGTTTAGACCTAATACTTTGGGCATTCAGCAACACACATGTGATCTTATACTTTGAGCTGACTCTACTAATTATGAGGGAATTATGATCTACTGTCCTATTCTGACATGAACTTCTACCAATGCTTACTTCCTGATGCCCTAGTACTAGCGTCCCTGAACCCCCCCCCCCCCCCCCCTCCTACCTAGTTTCCCTGAATGACACTTCTGTAGGCATCTCCCAAAGCCCTTGCCCCCTCATCCGATAAGTGAAGCCCATCCTTCATATAGTACCTACGCCACTCATAGAACTGATCCCATAAGTCTACATAACTAAGCCCCATAGCTGAACATAAGTTCTGAACTGAGCTGTTCACAGACAGAGCTCTCGAGTACCACTCCTCACTGGCTCCACAGCGAGGGAGGATGCCAGTCACAATGACTGGTTTCCTGGACTCCTTCAACCTCTGCAGCAGGCTCCGGTACTCCGCTACTATTCTCACACTCTGCCTAGGTCCTATGTCGTTCACCCCCACCTGTATTATAACTGTCTCCGGGCTACTCCTACCAAGTTCTGCCTCAATGACAGGGCCCATATCAACTACTCTTGCCCCTGGTTTGACTATACATCTGTCCCTCTTCCCACAGAATGTTCGCCTTAAGGGCCTTACCCTTGAGTCCCCAACCACTAAATGCTGAATCTCTTCCCTGTCACTTTCAGCTGCTGACTCTAACGCACTGAACCTATTTGCTATTGGAACCTGCGGATGTTCTCTGGGGCTGTACTGCCTGACTCTACCCTGAACTTTTGTCCATCCCTCCTGATCCCCTTCCCTCTTCCTCCTCCAGATTCTGCTACCACCCTCCATTACCCAGCACCCCTCCTCATCCTTACTGTCTGTGGCCCTAGCATTACTTTCCACAATGTTGAGTCTCCAGAAACGTGACCCTCCAACACACTTCCAAACCCCAGCCGCACTATCCACCTTTGCCTTATCCTCCTCCCTTATGCCCCTATCAGAACTACCACTGGTCCCTGATCCTGTAGGCTCCTTTTCTGACCCCCTAACCACGATCTGCGCATACGTTCCTTGGTCAGGAGCTACACCCTCCTGCGGCTCATCTCTACACCTACACTTACTTAACTGCGCCTCAAGCTCTGCTACCCTAGCCTGGAGGGCCTCTAGCTCTGCTACCTTCGCCTGCATCCTAGTCATGCTCATTTGAATACACTAGTAACTTAGGTATATAACTTAGGTACTATGCACTTTTCAATACTTTACTAACTTAACTTAACTTTTTTGTTTTTTGTTTGTTTTTTCTTCTTCTAAACCTTAACTAGATCTAAGTAAAGCTAGTGACACAAATCAGCTATGAGTGCACCTAATACTAGACTAAATATCTAATCCTTAAATAAACTGAATACTAAATACACCTTAATTATCCCTAATTTTCTAAAAATATCTACTTATCCAACCCTGCAACTAATAACACAAAAATAAGACTAAGACAATTTTGGCGCACACAAGCTAGAATAAGAAGTCCTTTAAAAAGCAAGTAAGAGGTAACAGCTAACTATGAATGCTTAAAAATAATACCTAAACGATCCACAAAACTAAATATCTAATCCTTATAGCTAAATATAATGTGGTTCCTCAAAAAATACACAAAACAACAGAGCTATCCAACAGCTACTTAGCTTGTCTAAAGCATACATGAAATGATGACGATATGCTAGCGATTACGGCGCAATAGACGGTTAGTTTATAATGATACATGCACATATGAGGTCAGGAGAGGAAATTAAGTCATTTTTTGCAGAGGCGCGCTCAGGAATGGAAAAAAGGGGGTCATATTATTGCAAGGAAACTAAAATGCATGGGCCTACAATGACATAACATACTGCAGTTTTCGGATGAAACATCCACCACAGGGTACTTTAAGAACGAATATAAGATAATAGGCGAGTCCAGGTAGGGTAAAAAGGGGGTAAGCAATGTGAATTGAAGTTGTAGGTGAAATAGTCACTGTTGACAAGTTAGTATCATAATAGCGGATACTATACCTATAAAAAGCCTCCCCAGTTTGGATCCTGGATACGCCTATGATGAAGTACAACATGCAAAAAGGAACTATCTACGATCAGTAACTTATTTATAGTGCTGGTAGCAACTTGCCTGCGGTTACTATTTTTTCCCTATTTGACCTCTCTTTTTCACTGACCTGGTACCGCCTATGGCAAAAAGTATGTGTAATAACTGTTTTGTCTAATGTCACAATAACACACCATTTCATTTATTAAAAAAAACATCAAAAAATGGTTTTATTACGCATTTACTTCACCCCCATGTTGAGTGACCTGCACACGCCTATTATTTCTGAATTTTCGAAAGTCACTGCCACATATTAATTTCCAATTAATTCTCTATCAATCCCCGTTGGTTGCGTTAAAATTGGTTGATAAACATGACAGCTATGTTGGATCACAAATACCTCTAAAATTTGTATTTTCTGCCCCCTATTAATGTTTTTTTTTTAGAAATGTAGATCGTGGTGAGGGGAATAGCATGCCGTTTGATTTTTGAAAATCGGACGGGTATCTCTCGAGATCCCGGGGGGGGGGCGGAATCCGCCTCCCTCTTGTTACAAATAGGGGTAGCCAGGAGCCTGTTACATATAGGGTTAAGACACCAGTAGCAAAGAACAATGTTACTGTGTTTTTGCGGGAGATTTCTGTCTATTTTTGCTATTTTTTGTCACAGAACAGAGCCAATTTTATATTGTGTTCAATATTCACTGCCTTCAGGCTTCATTGTTTTGTTGTTGTCTGCGTCTGTTGTTCCGTAACTCGCTGGCGGTTGACAGCAGCGGTGACTCGCCCAGCCGGGAATGTCACGACAGCCGGGCGAGTCTTTGTGTATCGTTCGCAAAGATTGTTACGATGAATAAATAGTTTTACGCAGCCTTTACGCCTTTACCGTTGATGCAAGTTACAAGCTTCATTAAATAATGCTTACAATCAAACATGAGTGGTTTTCTGAATGAATGGTTTCATGAATCGTTTCTTCTCTCTTTTATCATTTTTAGTTGACTGCCACATGTAGCGTCAACGTAGCGTTCGATTGACTATCTAACACCGATATATAGCACCGATAAAAACAATGCTTACTTGTTCTGGCTGTATTATGAATTTTGAAACACAACAAAGTCAACAGATGAACCGTTCGTACATTTTAAAGTAAAATCAATAGCAACGTAACAATAACAATACCAAACATCACCAATTCCATTATCCACAGCAAATTATTATCCACAGCTTAATATTTGTACTGATATTAGGAAAATCATTTATATACAGCAGAAAGAGGAGTGGCCCAATGATTGATCCCTGTGGTACTCCTATCTTCACTGGTTGTAATGAGGATCTCACTCCATTGTAATCAACACACTGTTGCCTCTTTGATATATATGATTTGATAATGCTAAGAGAAGAATTGGTAAAGCCATATTTCTCTAATTTTCCCAATAAATTTCAATGATCTAAAGTATCAAATGCCTTTTTCAGGTCTAAATAAATTCCGCAAACTTAGTTTCCTTTCTCAAAAGATCCTGTTATGGTCTCCTGAAGTAGGAAAAAAGGCATATACGTTGATCGATTTCTTTGGAAGCCATATTGGCACTTACTTAGTATGTTTGTTTCATGCAAATATGATGTAATTATCTTATGCATAATTTTTTCAAGTATTTTTGATATATAAGGTAATATGCTTATGGGTCTATAGTTATTGAAAACTTTTTTATCCCCAGCCTTGAAGATAGGTTTAACAATGGCAATCTTTAATGCATCAGGAAACACCATATTTACCAAACAAACATTTACAAAATGCACTAATTCATTTAATATTTTTGAAATGTTTTTTTTTAAATATGAAAGCATTTATTCCATCTATGCCAGCACCTACATTCTTTATATTATTTATTATTTCACTCAGTTCATCAGCATTAGTATTACTAATTACATCAAATACATGTTCAGGTTGAGCACAAATGTATTGGAGGGGATCTAAATCACTAGGAGGTATTTCCTGTTGGAGGTTATTACTTATTGATATGAAAAATGTATTGAATGATTCAGCTATTTCTTCCTTGTTTGAGGTGCACTCGCCATTTGCATTCAAAAACGTGTCTGTTAATTTTTGTATTTTCTTGTTACCCCTTATAGCTTCATTTAACGGTTTCCAAATTTGCTTAGAGTTTGTTTTATTTACTTCAAGCTGGTTTTGTATGTAACCTCTTTTCGCATTACGAATAACATCATTTAAGCAATTCCTATATGAATTGTATATGTGTTTGTTTTGACTGGTTGGGTTTTTATTTTTTTTATACAAAAAGACTGTGCCTTCTGTTGATGGAGGCCAGTATGGCTGGAGTAATCCATGGCTTCATTGGTGCGGTTCTACGTGTATGTTTGATTTTGATGCTGTATTTATCTATTCCCTTCTGATAAACACCAATTAAGGTGTTGCAAGCTGTTTGAGGATCATTAATGTTAGAAAAATGTTTTAACTGTTCATTAATATACATAGATAATTCATCCACTTTGTTTTTATCAAAAACAGTATGCCATTCATGTTTCTCTGGATAAACCTGGAAAATGCATGATACAAATATAGGGAAATGATCAGAAGAATCTCCATAAATGATCCCCGATTTACACACAAACTCAAGGTTGTTGCAAAATATATTATCCAATAGTGACAACTTGTTATCAGATGCACGTGTTGTTCTAGATATTGTGGGCCAATAACCAAATGATGTAATAGTATTAAAGAAATCCTGACAATGGCTATCAGTTTCCAGTGCAAACAGATCAATGTTAAAGTCACCACACAAGAATGTTGTCTTATTGATTTTATCCAGCTTCTCAAGGTAAGTATTTAGTTCTTTCATGAAAAATGTATTGTCCATTGAAGGTGGCATATATATTTGACCTATGACAAATTGTATGGAAGATGATACCTCACATTGAACAAAGAGAGCCTCTATGAGCATACCATCTATTATTATTGCTGATGAGGTTTAATGTGTGTATTGCTTATGTATATGACAATTCCTCCACCAGTCCTATTGTTTCCATTTTTAAAGTACCCAGTATAACCATCTAATTGTCTTACAGGTATCATATCATCATATAGCCATGATTCTGACACACAAATAACATGCCATTGTGATTTTGAGGAACTTATAAATAAATGAAACTCATCAAATTTTACATCAGACAGGATTGACCTGGCATTTAAATGCAGAATATTTAACTGATTATTAACTTGTTCAGTTTGACATACTGAAGGAATGGAGTAATATCTAAGTTTGAATAATAGTAATAATAAGTAATAATAAAAATAATAAGTAATAATAAGTTTGAGCGAATTGCTTCAAATTTATCATGAGTAAGAGTGGTAAATATGAGGGCCAATGAGCAGTGCAAGTGGAGTGGTAGCTGTGGAGGATATAATCGCATCCACTGATGCTAACTGTGTGAATGGATTGATACATTTATCAGCTAATTCGATGGGAATGCTATCACATTCTATTAAATTCATGCAAATATTATGTGATGTGAATGATTTTCTTTGTAAATACTATGCTCCCAAAAAGGGAGGTTTAGGGCACTGCACCTACCACCTACCTTACACACATGGGAGTGGTACACATGTTCTCATAATTGCGCACAAGTGACACATAGGTGTACGCGACCACACATGGAATACACGTGGTACGCAGGCACAACAAACATGAACGCAAGAAAGGAAAAACAAAAGTTGAACAAGATGTTCTACGATTTTTTTTAAAGTTTGTATTTTATTAGTTTTTGTATAGTTTTCTTCATTTCTTTGTAACACCACAAACAATGACATCAGTCACGGGACAAAGTCACGTGGTTTCACAATTTGACACACGGGCACACAACATATCAATGAAACCTCAGCTGAATGAATGTCACAACTCACAATTCAGTTGCAACCTTGACACATGAGTTCAAATTGTTGGAGGCTTGCCAAGGCCATGCAGTACTGGGCGAATAACACTCAGAAAGACCTGTATAATCCTATTGAGAAACATCAGTAATCCAAGGCAAACAATTGGTATTTGAGGTGGTAAATATGAGGGCCAATGAGCAGTGCAAGTGGAGTGGTAGCTGTGGAGGACGGAGGTGAGGAAAATTGTCTGGCTGATCCTAATTTCCAGACTGGGCCTACCCTGGTTTTGATCCTGTCAGTGCGCATCAGAAGGAGGCTTCGAGCTGGGCACTGCCCATTTCAGGTTGAGGGCTTATCAGCTAAAAAACACTGACCCACAAACTGAGCTGATACATCATAGGTGCTGTTAGGGATAGCCATTCACTTATGTTTGCAGCCATTAGACATTGATCCCAATCAACACAAATCTCCTATCACAATCAGCCCTGTTCAATAATCATTGTCAGTGATCATAACCAGCAACTGGTAAGGTCAGCTAGTGACACCAGTGACACCCGTGAACTAGTGACAGTTGACACCTCAACCTAATCTGAGTTGGTGGGTTCACAAGTTAGCCAGTATTTGTTCATGTTAAGGTGGTAATCACCAGTATGAGCAGCCTCCCAGTCTCCAGGTTAAAATAGTTAAAACAGTCTTTCTGCCAGACTCATGCTTAGCATACAATCACTCAACACTCACACACTCATTCACATAATTCTACGCAGCTTCAATCGCACGCTGGCAAAGCTGGCAGAAGTATGCCTGGGAGGTTAAGGTTTAGCCAACAGGCAGTTATATTGGGCCAAAATAAACCAACTCAGCTTGGTTGAGGAAACTCACAAGTGTCATCACTGTTTAGAGCAGTCATGTATCAGCCTTATGTGAAGAACACAGTTGGCTGACCAAATATCAGCACTCAAAGGATGGCTCATATGAGCAGCCCTAAGACTCATGCATTGAGTTCAAGCATAAGGCTGTCTAAGTGTGGTCACCCAGTCAAGCACCTTAGTCGTTGCCATTTATTTAGCATTAGCTCTAGGCTTTCGCTTCTGTTGACGGCCCGACTCAGTCACCAGTTCCTCAAAGTCTGCTGCTCTGTTCACCACATGGCTTTTGGGAATGGTCTCTAGTGTCTGGGATCTGAGGAAGCGTCCGTGGTGTGAGTTGGTAGGCTGTTCTGATTTTGAGGGAGCATCAGCCATGGCCTGGATGATATCCTGCTGGGTAAACCAAGGTTGGATTCGGGCATAGCGCTCGTCAGCAGAGTTCCTGGCGAATATGACACACCATTTTGTGTGTGATAGTTGAGCACCTGCTCGTTGGCCCGCATCTCATCCAGAAATCTTACCATCCCGGCACGCTTGTCTGTCAGGTTTTCATGTACTGTGATTTTGTTCTTTGCCTCACCAGTCTGGTTAAATTTAGCTTGGTAGACAGCATCCCTGTCGTCTGCATCTTGTAATTTGATGATCACCTTTGTTTGTTGCGCAAGCGATGGCAAGCTGCAGTGGCCCCTTTAAGAGTCACTTTCAGTTTATCTTTGATCAGCCCCAGAGCTATATCCCTGGTCTCAGTTGTGGTTTCATTTGGTTGGTACTCTGGGACACCATCACCACCCAGAATGAGACAGCTCTTTCTGTTATATTGCTCAACCTCATCAAATCTAACATTAGCCTGAAAACTGAAAAAGGTGAGTGGAATTGTTTTACTGAGGGCTAGCAGCTTCCTCCAAATTGAAATGGCAAGTGGATAGCATGTGGGCCCACTCCGGCCGCACGAGGGCCTCATTCGGCAAGTGGGCCCACATGCTATCCACACGCAATTCCTGGTTGGGATGAAGTCACTTACCCTGCCTAAATCCAGCAGCTGGTAGGTGTACCCAAGATTCATTTACTGATAGATTACTTGTATACAAGTAAGCCCAAAAAACGCATGGAGTATGGACCGTCGTATCACTGTGAACTGTGAAATATGGCTCGCACTAAAAGCTGGCGTTTTCGCAGCAGTTGGCCGCCATAGACCGCTAGTGAGCCAGGGTGTTATGACGTCGCAAGCAAATATTAGCAACTAACGCTAAATATTTATTTGATGGTAAATAAATAAATACACACATATTTGCATATTTAATTGTTTATAAATAAATAAAAACATATTTAGCATTAACTGGTACCATTTGCTTTCGACGTCATAACACCCTGGCGGCCAACTGCTGCGATAACTCTAGCTTTTAGTGCGAGCCGTACACCATGCTAATTGTTATACCAAGATCATAGAATGCTATGCTATACAATGCATATCACAACAAGTTGAAGCGTTCAGTGTTCACACTTCAAAGTTCAAACTTAAACTAAAAGTCCTTGGCCAAAGTGGGTGATATATGGCCTTGGTGACTGGTGAGGATTGAGGACTTGTGTAGCAGTGATAGCTATATGGGGGTGAGATGTTGATAATCATCTTCAAGTCTGTCTTTCTGCTCGAAGAGGTTATCGCGTTCAAATGTAAGTTGAAAGAATATTTATATTTTCATATTGATAATGGCTCCAGAACTTCACACATCTTCTGTTAATTTCAATGTGGAGGGAAAGACTGCTAGAATTGCATGCAGCCAGTGTAAACTGTAAGGGAACATTATGAGCTTCATTAACACGCGACCTGGAGGGCCTCTGATAATTACACGCCCTGCGTGTCTGTCTCGTCAAGTCACTTCGAATCGTATTCATGGTAACCAGGCTAGGTCAACTGAGAAATTTGACCTCAGGTCAAGGTCAAGTGGTGACCCAAGTTGGTCATGTTGCATATTGGGAGACGTGTTTAGACCAGACAAACACATTGATACCATTTTCTCTTCTCTATCTGCATTATGTCGATAGTTATTGACAAAACAGTGTTGGCGGTCACGAAATTGACCTGACCTTAGGTCACCGATATAAGAAATCCGAGATGAACAAATAGTTGATATCTATAACCTTATTAAATCCTGCAAGATTGAAATATCGGCTTAAGTTTTAGTTTTTAGCATGACGTAAATGCATTCTCATATTTTATCATCACAAGAGGTTGTTGTTGTTGCTGGATTAGGGTGCGTAGCCGTGAGGCTACCACAAAAGGTGAAATATGCTTAAACTGCTTAATGGTTGCGGGTGGGAACGGTAGCCCCTTCAGTTATGGAATGGGGTGGAACGGCTTTGGATCTGGCTGAACGGGCTGGAACGGAATGGGGAATGAAAATGTATCCCGTGAAGGGCTCTAATCATGGGTATCATTCGAACGGCTGTGATACAACGCATACAATGATTCCATTATACTACTTGATGCTTCAATTGATATTGATCTTAAATGACATGCCATAAGGTCAAGGTCAAGTCACGTTAGGTCAGGTCAAAATAAAATATTGCATGAAGTGCTTGTAAATAGTGGCATTGTAATCGCTAGCTCACACTCGTTCGAATGATACCGATATTAACCTATTTTCTTGCAAGACTCCGGTAAGGTCAAGGTCAGGTCATGTCAGATCAAGTCGGGTCAAGGCCAGATGACTTATATGTAACCCCACGCTATGGTATCAAGCTTATTTTAATCATTCCAAAGGTAATAGGGAACGTTCTAACTTCTAGCTATTAACCAATAACCATCCATTGCTCTGGGCTCCGAAATCATGGCCCTATAATTGACGTTATGACGTCACTGTGACCTGATCTGACATGGAAATGACACCACATGTTGTTCAGATGTGCCCTACGTATTCAGTTGGATGTACCCAAAGGTTTCAAGTTGCTGTCCCCATGCGTTCTGATGTTATTGCCGAAGAACCAAAGGAGGGGGCGAAACAAGTCCCCCATGCGCCGCCAGCCCCCAGCTATACTCGAAGGTGGCGGGGGGCCCAGCCGCTGCCGGGTTACGCTGTTATTCAGTTCATTCGCCGGTTTGATGACAAACGGCATTGTTTGTTGCCTGAAATCTGATTGCACTCTGCTGCAGTGTGACCACGCCCGGAGCAGACGGGCACGAGATAACCAGCTGCAGTGGTGCAGACCTTTTGGCAGTCGTCAGCTGGTTCTCGGAGATCTTTTTCAGAGTCGAGCAGGCTGGAGAGGCCACTCAACCAGCTTATTGGACAAAGGTTCCCGCGGCCCGTCAGCCGAGCTGAACTGCCGCGAACAGAGAAGAGATAGATCGCTTCCACATTAATGCATTCTGACTGAGCGGGGCGCAATTAATGCCGACTGGCTACAATTTGTTTAAAGTATATTAATCAATGTTCCGTCAGATTCGCTAATACTAATGACAAAGCTGCTGTTTTGCATTTTGATGGTTTGCACATTTGCCAGGGCCATCCGACTTGGACGTCTTCATCTAACTTTTGGATCAGTTTGTCCGTAGACAACTGCGCTGCTTTGCGAGTCTCGCCCTACCCCAGGCGTCGTCGTCGGCGGCGGTGGTGGCGGTGGCGGGGCCGGTACTACGTGCGGCGGCGCGGCTTTCGGGGGCGCATCCGCGGGTCTTGGCGTTACGGTCGCTGGATCGGTTCCTGGATCGGCGCTGCGTCGCTGGCGGCCTAGTCTGACCGGCCACGTCCGTCACTGCTGGCTGCTTCGCTGATTGAGGCGCCTCGACACCCCTTGTTCCCCTCTCCTACATAAGTTTTTAAGTAAGTAATGTCTGAGCTTAACCCTATTTGTAACAGGGGGGGGGGGGCGGATTCCGCGCCCCCCCCCCCCCCTCTCATGTTTTTTGCAGATATCTCCAGAACGGCTGGGAGCAAGCCCATGACATTTTGGGACTTTTCATAGAATTGAACACCGCATTTGGAGTCAAAATTTTGAGTTCTTAACCTGAACAGAGGCGGTTCCACGGCACAGTTTTGGGTGGGTTCGGAGGCGATATTTGGCGATAATACGGAAATGCGATCTTCACGGTGTCTTCCTAACTTCCTCAAGTATGAAGGAGTTACATCGGTTTACGGTGATTGCAACAAGTGCAAATTAGTTGATGTTAATGAAATATCATAAAAATTGCATGGCAGAGGCGGTTTCAGGGGCCTGAAAAGGGGGGGGGGGGGTTTCCAGGAAGTATTCAATGCTTGGCGGAAAGCAAATAGAGCAATGTAAGGGGCATTTATAGTTATCAAGATGTAAAAGATAGCTTCTGCTTCCATTATTTGCATAATTTATTACATATAGAGTTTCAGGGGCGTGTTCAGGCACATGAAAAGGGGGTGACTGGCATGGTGATGACGATATGCCTGCGATAACGGCGCAACTGCGATAACAACGGTTAGCTTATAATTATATATGCACATATGAGGCCAGAAAAGGGAATAAAGTCATTTTTGTGCAGAGGCGCGCTCAGGAATGGAAGAAAGGGGGTCATATTATTGCAAGGAAACTAAGAGGCATGGGCGTACAGTGACATACCATACTGCAGTTTTCGGATGAAACACGCACCACAGGCTACGAACGATTATAAAATAATAGGCGAGTCCAGGTAGGGTAAAAGGGGGGTAAGCAATGTTAATTGAAGTTGTAAGTGAAATAGTCACTGTAGACTAGTTAGTATCATAATAGCGGATAATATACTTATCAAAAGGTCTTGAGCCGCCCAGTTTGGATCCTGGATACGCCTATGATGAAGTACAACATGCAAAAAGGAACTGTCTACGATCAGTAACATGTTGATAGGCTGGGTAGCAACTTGTCGGCGGTTAATATTTTTTCCCAATTTGACCTCCCTTTTTCACTAACCTGGTACCACCTATGGAAAAAATATGATTTTTAACTGTTTTGTCTAATGTCACAATCACATACCATTTCATTTATAAAAAGAACATCAAAAAATGGTTTTATTACGCATTTACTTCACCCCCATATTGAGTGACCTGCACACGCCTATGATTTTTTAATTTGCAAACGTCACCGTCATATATCAATTTCCAATTCAATCTCTATAGATTCGTATTAGTTGTGTTAAAATCGGTTGATAAATATGAAAGCCATGCTGGATCAAAAATACCACTAAAATTTGTAGTTTTTGCCCCCTTGTTGCCTCCCTATCAAAAATTTAGATTTTTTAAATTATTTAGAAATGTAGATCGTGTTGAGGGGAACCAAACACCGTTTCATTTTTTTTAATCGGACGGGTAGATCTCGAGATCTCCGGTGGGGGGCGGAATCCGCCCCCCCCCCCCCCCCTCCCGCCCCCTTTACAAATAGGGGTAGCCAGGAGCCTGTTACAAATAGGGTTAAGTTGATGTCATATAACTGCAGAGGTCTTGGTAGCCAACAAAAAAGACGTGACGTTGTCCATTACATCAAAAAGCTTGACTTCGATATTGAACTTATTCAAGATAGGCATTTAATTTAACGAACCGTGCCGAAATTCAACACTCTTTGGCGTGGAAAGTGTTACCATTCGTGTGGCACCTCAAATAGTCGGGGCACATCAATTATTTTCAAGTCCAATATACAGCACCACATTGTTCATGAAGAGTACTGTGAAGAGGGGAATTTCGTTATTCTTGTTTGTAACATATTTCTTAATACTTACACAATTTTAGCATATATGGCACAAACGACGACTGCCCAGCCCTTTTCGATCGTATCGGCAAAAGATTGGAAGAGTTATCAGCCGATAATATAATAATTGCTGGTGACTTTAATTTTGTTATAGATTACCCCTCGTCCGTGCAGCGTCCGATCAGTGCGTGACCGTGCAAGGGAGGATGGTACAACCCCCCTAGAGTTTTCCCCTAATTGGGCTAGAGCTTCGATTTAAAAACGAGCATGTTGCTTGACAAGAGAGGAAGCCATTGGTATCCGATGATAAGGTCCTAGGTCATTAGGTGACCTCTGAGGTCATGTCAATGACCCACAACTCAACCAAATTGTAAATGCGTAGAAATTGAATTTAATCGAGCTAGAATAGCGAATGAGCATATAATTATGCTAAATGGTTGCCAAATTTGAAATCAGCGTCACAAAATGTTATAGAAACTGACAAATTCCAAAAAAAGTCATGTCAGGTCATGTCAGGTCATTTGAGGTCAGTGCCCTCGGTTGACCTGTTGGGGCGCATGACCCCACTGGAACATATAATTATGTAAAATGGATCCCATATTTGAAATCAGAGTCACAAAATGTCATAGAAACTGCCAGAAGCCAAAAAAGTAATATGAGGACATTGGAGGTCAGTGACCTCGGTAGACCTCTGAAAAGGTCAATCGAGGTCACAATATCAATGGAAACTACAACTGTCACCTGGAAACACCAGTACATATGCTTCCTGAACAACAAACACTATGAAACTGCACAAGTTACAAGGATCAATACTACGGGACGCCAGTTGCGCATGACATGACCTTGACAAACAGGTCAAAGGTCACGGGTCATGTGATCTACAGCTGATAAAATTTGAGAATATGTATCAAATTGTTCACAAGTAGGGTACTGAAAGTTTCATCGCAATCGGTTGATATTTACGCGAGTTATTCCCGAAAAACCGAGGGGGTGGCATCAACCCCCCCTGCACTGGCGAGGGTAACGCAGTGACTCAAATTATTGTCGGCAAAACAATCCCCACGCAAATAACGCTTTTGTAAAGATCGCCGAGAAGCACAATCTAGTAGATACCTGGAGAGAAATGAATCCTCATGATAATGACAAGTGTACATGGATGAAACGGAACCCGCTGAAGTATGGTCGACTATATATGTGGTATGTACAAGAACACGTAATGAATAACGTAATGGCAGCCAGTATTCAAGCTGGGTACAGATCCGATCACAGCATAGTGACTCTAAACATGAAAGAACCTCAAAAGAAAAGTGGCCCTGGCCTATGGAAATTCAATGAGTCTTCGCTTGATGACAAATACTATGATGAAATGGTAAGGCAAGTTATTATCAATGTAGTTAAGCAATATACCATACCAGTTTACAGCGATTATTTCATTTCTAGCCCAGACAATTTTGACTCAATCCAATTTACAATTAGCCTTAGCCTTTTTTTACGAGACTACTTATGATGATTCGAGGGGAAACAGTACGATTTTCAAAGCGTAAAGCTAGAAACAATAGAATGCAAGAGAGAGAAATTATGAATGAAATCAGCCAACTAAAATATTATTTCAATGTAAATAGAACACACGATGACCTAATGCGCCTTGAGGAAGTTCAACGTAAATTAGAGAATATAAGAATAATTCAAGGTTTAATAACTAGGTCTAGGGTGAATTGGCACGAAGAGGGGGAAAAGTGCTCGAAGTATTTTATTTCACTAGAGAAAAGAAATGCTGTACGAAATTCTATCCAGTCGCTTAAAGTTAATGAGCTCACAATCACGAACAAGTATGAAATACTTGAGCATTTTTCAGACAATTTACGAACAAAGTACTATAAACATGCGTCAACAGCAAACACAAAAGAATACTTAAAGAATAATATAAAACGGAAACTATCCGACGAACAAAGGAACGCATTAGATGCACCATTATCCTTGCAGGAACTACACGTTGCACTGATGGGTATGAAGAAAGGAAAGTCACCCGGAACGAACGGTTTCACTGCAGAATTTTGTAAGCACTTTTAGGATTTACTTGGGGTATTTTTATTTCGCGCTTGCACAGAAGGGCTTCAAAACCAAACAATTATCAACTGTCACCGTGAAAGCGTTGTTACTCTCATACCTAAACAGGGCAAACCAAAAGGTTCTTTAACACGCGCCCTGGAGGGGGGCGAAATCCGCCCACCCCTCCGGTTTTTCGAGGATAGCGCAAAAACGGCGGCGCGCAGCGCCGCCGTTTTTTGTATACCTGTTAAGAAATGAACTTCCCGCATTATGTAAAATTCTTGGCCTCAGGTCATCTCAGGTCAGGTCACCAGACTAGGTCACGTGATGACCTCAACTCCAAAACGTTTGCAGTAGTACCACAGCCACAGTTTTACGCCGATCGGTTTCAATCTTGCAGGACTTCATAAGGTCATAGATACCAACAATTTTCTAATCTCGGATTTCTAATATCGATGACCTAAGGTCAGGTCAATTTTGTGACCGCCAACACTGATTTATCAATAACTATCGGCATAATGAAGATAGAGAAGAGTAAATGGTACCAATATGTTTGTCTCGTCGAGACACGTCTCCCAATATGCAACATGACCAATTTGGGTCACCACTTGACCTTGACCTGAGGTCAAATTTATCAGTTGATCTAATCCGGTCACCATGAATATGATTCAAAGCGCCTTGACAAGACACACGCGATGGCGTAAACATTATTGATTTATCTTTATTAGGTAAAATGTTATTTGGGGAAAACAGTTTTGAAAACAAAATCACCTTTTTGACATTCGATGACCTCTGGAGCCTAAACTATTGACCTGAGCTCAAATCTGAGGACACCTATGTCGATTGCATTTTTCAATGACTTTCGATTGCTTTTTTTCCGTTTGCTGCTAACTATCATAGTTCCCGAGATATTTGGGGGTGTTCGAACCGAAGTCTTGAAAACTTGAAAATCTGACCCTTGATGACCTCTGGTGACCTCAATATTGACCTGAAAAAAAAAATGAACGAAATACTTTCGAAAGAGCTTGTCTCGAGCTATCTAACGTCGTTTCCCGCTTGTCGCTACGTTGCGTGGTTTTCGAGATCATAGGGGGGGGGGGCGAAATCCGCCCCCCCTCCAGGGCGCGTAATTATCAGAGGCCCTCCAGGGCGCGTGTTAAAAGGATGGAGGCCAATATCATTACTAAACGTTGATTTTAAAGTTATATCGGCTGCCATTGCTAGCAGATTAAAATAATAATGCATAGCTTGATATCTTCAGCACAGACCGCATATATCCCGGGAAGATGTATTGGAGAAAACAGTCGTCTAATGTATGGCGTTATAGAACATGTAAATGCTACATCTGCTTCTGGTATCATAATGGCAGTAGATTTCGAAGCCGCATTTGACACAGACTCCTGGGAATTCTTGACAGAAGCTCTTCATAGCTACAATTTTGGGCCATTGTGTAAACAAATGATTAACACATTTTACCTTAACTCTAACAATTTCTTCCGCATTCTCCTTGACGGAAACCTCGGCTCCAAAATCCATATGGAAAGAGGCATAAGATAAGGGGATCCTCTCTCTAGATATTTGTTTCATCTAGTAATGGAGCCACTTGTAAATCAAATATTATTTTTCAAAAATCTGTAAGGTGTTCAGTTAACCGTTGATACTGAAGTACGACTGTCACAATACGCCGATGACCTGATCGTGTTTTCAAGCGCTGGGCTCGACCCGATTAAAGGGATCCTGTATGAACTAGACAAATTCACAAAAGTGTCTACCTTACGCATAAACATAGAAAAAAAAAATGTCTCCAAATAGTGTTAAGACCCGTCATTTCTTACCAATTTGGGACTAAATGAAGTAAGCAACCTCAAAGGCTTAGGCATATTGTACAACAGTTAAAACACAAATATTACAAGGCGAACCATCACTAAAATACTACCTAAGATCTCTCAAGAAGTTGCACAATGGAAACGCAGAAATCGTACTTTAATGGGCAAAATAACTGTAGTGAAAGCGATGTTAATCTCAAAACTGGTACATATATTTTCAGCACTACCAAATCCAGCTGAAGATGACATTAACCCACGCACTGCAGGGGGGTTGATTTCCGCCCCCCCCCCAAGGTTTTTCAAAGATAGCGAAAAAAGGGCGGCGCGTAGCGCCGCTGGTTTTTCGCACACCTATCAGGACATCAATTTCGCACACTTTGAAGAGAAAAAAAATAACCTCGGGTCATCTCAGGTCAGGTCACCAGACCAGGTCAAGTGACCCCACCTCCAAAAATGTTTGCAGTTGTGCCAAAGCCAGAGTTTTTCACCGATAAGTTTGAAACTTACAGGATGTCATGAGGCTATAAGTACTTACAATTCGTGAATCTCGGAATTTTGATATCGGTGACTTAAGGCCAGGTCAATTTCGTAACCTCCCCATAATAAGTCAATGGGGAAATATACAAATGCTAAGGATATGCATGATATTAGTCCAATTACCTCTGGATCATGTTATTATAGGATATTCTTGATGATCCAAGTGTAAGTTTTGTTCAGTGACCCCTATTGGGTCATTTGAGGTCATGCGAGGTCACCATCACTTTTTTTGGCAATAACTCCCGACATAATGAATATAGAGAAGTGAGGCAGACATCAATGTGTTTGTCTCGTCGAGACACGTCTTCCGATATGCAACATGCCCTACTTGGGTCACCACTTGACCTTGACCTGAGGTAAATTTTTTAAGTTGACTTAACAAGGTCACATTGTACATCATTCAAAGCGCCTTGACAATATAAACACAATGGCGTAAGCAGTTTTCCGTTATCTTTTTACATAAAAAGTTAATAGCGAAAAACGATTTAGCAAAAAAACGTCATTTTTCCCTTTTTTTACCTCTGGAGCCTGAAATATTGACCTAAGATCAAACTTGAGGAGACTATAGCGATTGCAAATTTCACTGTCTGGCGTTTGCTTTTTCGGTTTGTTTCTAACTAGCATAGTTTCTGCGACATATGGGAATTTCTGGAGCGATGTCCTAAAACAGGAAAAAAAGAGGAAAATTTGACCCTTGATGACCTCTGGTGACCTCAATTTTGACCTGACCTAAAACAATACTGGAATACTTTCGATAGAACATGTATCAAGCTATCAAATTCCGTTTCCTGCTTCTCGCTACGTATCGTAGTTTTCGAGATCTCAGGGGGCGGAAATCACCCCCCTGCAGTTCGTGTTCGGCGCAAACCCCCCCTGCAGTGGGCGGGTTAAGAACATAAACAATGTGTTGTACAGATTTATATGGAACGATGGGCCCGACAAAATAAAAAGAATTAGGTTAGTGCAAAACTATGATCGTGGTGGGTTGAGAATGGTAGAAATAGCTTTGTTCATTAAAAGTTTAAAGGTAACTTGGCTGTAAAGGTTGTACCGGACGAACTCAAATGTAATGTGGGCAAACAATGTGAAAGAAAAACTACCTCCCATAGACGACCTAGTTTGCTTCGGAACAATAAAACTTAGAGATAGCGCAAGAAACATACTTAGAAACAGATTTTGGAGTGATGTAAATGCTTGGGCGGACTTCTGCGCCGTTTTGCGTACCGTACCACAGTTACTTACGGAAAAACTTTGGTTTTCGGATCACACCCAATTTAAAAGTACCATTGTAAAGGAGTGGAACGATAAGGGTTTACGGTTCCTTGCAGACTTATATTGTAACGAGACTGGATCATTGCATAACAGTAACACTTTATGTGCGTTATTCAACATAAATATGATTTTTCTTTGCTACTCCTCCTTAATTAGGAGCATTCAAAATTACACTCAGAGCCCTAACTCTGTCTGTAAAACCTCATATCCTATATTACCATACAAAATAGCACTACTTGCTAGGAAATCAAACATTTCACGATTAGCATACAACGAATTAATTAACGCAATGAGTGAAATAAAAAAAAAACATGGCAGACACCCCTTGAGCGTAAATGGCGTAGAGACATCGGTTATATGAACGAAGCGACCATGCACGATATACGCCTCTCCACAAAAATACTTATTTGCAAACTTTTCATTACCGTATAGTTTCAAGAATAATATCCACCAACACATTTTTGCACCGAATAGGAAAATCGGAAAGTCCACTATGTGCTTTTTGTAAATCTTCAAATGAAACCATTTGTCACATACTGTGGAACTGTGCCTTAGTGCAAGACTATATAACAGAAATATTGCTATATTTAAACAAATAATTATAACGTAAATATAAATGTTACAGTCCAATCGCGGTTTTTCCCGTCTCTTGAAGATGAAAGCAAACTATACATACTGATCACGCACTGATTAAACTAGAAGCCATGAAGGAAGAACAATGCGCCATGCGGAAGAAGTCGAGAGATAAATTCATGCAAAAATGGGTAAAAGTCTCGAAAATATTGTCACAACCATTATAGCAACATCGCCTCCTCAGTCACCTTGCTCACTCATCCTCGTCCTAATCCTGTCACCTGTTTTCCGGGTGCCTCGATCTCTGCTAGATACCGGCGGAGCTGTCGCGGGCGGCAATGGCAAGTGTGCCACTCAATGCCTGGATCCGGCGACCTGACCCACCCGTCGCTTTTCGCCCGATCGTTTCGGGCGATCGTTTCGGGCACTTTTCGCCCGATCGTTTCGGGCGATCGTTTCGGGCGCTTTTCGCCCGATCGTTTCGCCCGATCGTTTCGGCGCGGCGATCGTTTTGTGCTTTGTGCCGTCGTTGTTACTGTCCCTGCCCGCCGTTTCGGCCGCCGCCGGCGCCGCCGGCGGTTTCGGCGCTGTCGCCGCTGTTGTAGTGATACATGTACAGTGTGCACCAAACTATGTTTACACCTGTCGCGCAACATTTAGAGGTTTGTGTGCGTATTACTAACGCTGTTGACTGTTACGCCAGTAGGTTCGCCAGTAAATTATGAAAATGTTAGTTCAACAAACTTTTTTTTTAACTGAAGAAAAAACAATGTATGCATATTTGTGCGCCCCCGCCCTACCCAACCGGGCCAACCTGAGACCGGCCCTTGCAACGCACAGATGCAGATACTGATGAAAATAAAACACTTTTGGATCAGTGGAGTCCTGGTTCACCTCTCACTCAGCTAATTGGTACATCTGGTCTCGTCCTTAGTAAACAACTACCTGGATTGGTTCGCGCGCTCGCTCGTCCTTCCGTGGTATATGGGAAAAATCTGATTATGAGCGACCCGACTCTGCCCGGCCCGTGGCGACGCTTTTGAGAAGCTCATATCTCTGCAACCACAGGTCCGATTAACAAGCGGACTTCTTTTCTGAGCAGCCCCATCCAATCTACCCTGTTTGAGGACGGTGTTGACTCATGTGGATGACTACCACTGCGCGTGGCGTGTGCCGCGTGAGGGGTGCAGGGGTGTTAAAAAGTGCGAACTTACTATATATAGTGGGCGTCAAAATATTTCCTACAAGAAGTTGCTCCGGGGCCGAAAATATCCCAATTTAACAATCTGTTTTGCTCTGTGGTCATCAATTATGTAAAGAGTAATGCACAACAACGCATAGTTTTCAAATTAGCTGCCATGTTTCTCTCTTTATTATTGCTAGTGGTGAACCCCAAATACCACCAACCCCAACCTTCGGCCGATATATTTTTATCGGATAGAAATAATTATCGCCAAAAATACGTGTCCTGAAATGTCTCTAACGTTCTGGGTCGCGATCGTGGCGTGGGCCACTTCAATTGCTTTAACATAGGGGCCGCGAACGGCCGGCCAGAATTTTAATAGCGGCCCCCGTCTGCCTTGAGAAATACATCACGAAATTATCCGGCCCCTTGCGAAATATGAGAGATTGTTTGATCGTTTGAGGTTTACCAAGTGATATCTCAAGATTCTGATGGTATCGCCACCACAATCAAGGATGGCGCTACAATCAGACTGCGTGATTAGCTTGCAAGCCGTTGTCATCCCAATGCCTAAAAGCTGTTCAATAAATTCCTCCGGTGACGTCACTGGTAAATGACTTTTTGGATCTCTGTGAGTTTCCTTGTCATTAATATGAGACTTGATACATTATTATATAACATACATTATTGATGATGTACTTTACATGTATGTCACTTGCAAAGTAGTATTTCATATATTTAGCTTGATATGTTGGATATAAATATGCCATCGGTGACGTCATGGCAGATACTGCGCAGCAAGGACGGTTCTACCTTATATTTATGGCCTTGATTAGCTTGAGGTTGAACTTGTTTGATTATCCGATTCGGCTCCGATTTTATTATTTGAATTTGCTTTGGTTTTGAAACATGGATATTTGGTTTACAATGCTTTACAATGCTAGTCTGATATATATATATATATATATATATATATATATATATATATATATATATATATATATATATATATATATATATATATTTGGAGTCAGCGTATAGGAAGATGGATAATCCTGTGTTGGTAGGTACTTGCTCAAAATGATTTTGTTTTAGTAAAATTATCCACTGTTGAATGAAAGCTTTTAAAAATATTTAGGACAAAAATGCAAATTGTATAGAACTTGTACCGATATTCATTATTCATTGATATTAGGTAATGAGGAAATAGCATTTGGCATGTATGATGTGCTGTACGGTCAACAACTGTTGTAACCCCGGGGCCCGGACACACCTAACCTCAGACCTGTCATGCTATCAGAATGTAATCAATACAGACACACTAAAACACTGTGCGTCAGTATTGTCTGCACTCTGATAGCATGAAAAGTCTGAGGTTAGGACGCGTCCAAAGATTGGACTTTTACCCCATCATGTGACATATAATCATAATGGGGAAAGTGATGATAGCACTTTGTTCTGTGGTTAGTTTTTATTTTTATATTGATCATCTGTAAGTAATCTGAAAATTACTTGCCCAACAATCGGTAATCCCAGGCCCCTAGCTTGAGCCAGGCTGAATTCCCACTTCCCAGAGGGTGCACAAGAATTCCTGAGGGTGCTCGTCATTGGCAAAGATTTATCAAGCCAAAGTCTGAGCATGTATACAATATTTTATCTGAACATTAGTGTCCTGATAAGTGTCATGCTTAGATGATTGCACGCAAAAAGGTTCAAAACCGCCTGTGTTCAATTATTTGTATTTGACTATGAAAGTACTATACATTAACTACATGCCAAAATACCAGACTCATACTATTGGTGTTCAGGCGTCAGGCGGTCTCACCTGACTGGATATTACACCTTTGCTTACCCTATGTGTTTTTGGCAAACTATCACTGCACATGGCTGATGGCATGCCCTGCTGTTAACATAATCTCAAAATCTTTAGCCCATGAATTCATCAGTGCAGTGTTCTGTGTTTGAACAATGAGTATATACCCAAGGGCTCCGCCACAGGTTTGAAGTTGGGGGGGGACGTGGATGCATGAGCTCAACGAGATATAGGGCTGAGTATATGGGATATGGTGGGAACCGGACTCTACGCCTGACCGGGCCCCTGATACACGCCTTTTCCAGTACCGGGCCCCTGCCTCGATAGGGCCTGACCAAAACCGGGCCCCTATCAGGAACGATCCTGTGCTATCAAGCATCTGCAAAGACCGGGCCCACGTCACGACCGGGCCCTATATAACGCCTTTGCCAGCACCGGACCCCTGCCTCGATCGGGCCTGACCAAGACCGGGCTTCTTGCAGACCCGGAACGGGCCTGTATCAATAATTTGCAAGGATCGGGCCTTGTTGTGACCGGGCCTTCGTTTTGACCGGGCTCCATATCACGTCTTTGTCAGCACCGGGCCCCTGCCTTGATCAGGCCTGATCAAGACCAGGCCCCTACCAGGAACGGGCCCGTGTCACCAGAACGTGCCCGTATCAAACATTTGCAAGGACCGGGCCCTGTTGTGACGGGCCCTCGTCCTGACCGGGCCTCATATCACGCTTCTGCCAGCACCGGAGCCTTGCCTTGATCGGGCCCCTACCAGGAACGGGCCCCTACCAGTAACGGGCCCGTATACAAAAAAAAATGCAAGTACCAGGCCCTGCTGTGACCGGGCCCTCGTCCTGACCGGGCCCCATATCACGCCTTTGCCAGCACCGGGCCCCTGCTTCGATCGGGCCTGACCAAGACCGGGCCCCTACCAGAAACGGGCCTGCATCAAGAATATGCAAGGACCGGGCCCTCGTCCTGAGCGGGCCCCATATCACGTCTTTGTCAGCACCGGGCCCCTGCCTCGATCGGACCTGACCGAGACCGGGCCCCTACTAGAAAAGGGCCCGTATCAATAATATGCAAGTACCAGGCCCTGCTGTGACCGGGCCCTCGTCCTGACCGGGCCCCTATTACGCCTTTATCAGCATCGGGCCCCTGCCTCCATCAGGCCTGACCAAGACCGGGCCCCTGACAGGTATGGGCCAGAATAAGGGTCCTTTTGATGCTTGCCCCTCAAAAATTTCGGGGACCCCCTGCGCGCACCACTGCCAACTTGCCTTGGGATACTCCCGTTACTTGCTGTGTCAGTGGTACCTAGAGACAGGGGCGTCGCCACCGCGCCTCCCCCCCCCCAGATCGCTCCGGCCGGAGTCCGCCCCCCCCCCAATTTCGCAGGATTTTAACATTAGCCCAATGGGGCTGTCCCCCAAACCCGTGGCTGCCCCCCCCCCCCCCACACACACACTCAAAATTGTGTGGCGACGCCACTGCCTAGAGAGGTGACTTGTTGACTAAGTTAGCGTAGTTTCCGCTTCTAAAAAAGCTGAGCGACTTATACATACATGCACATTACTGTTAAGCTGCAGTGGCATAGCTGTTAATTAACCACAGTCCACACAGGCATGCAGCCAGGATTTCGTCCAGGGGGGGGGGGGGGGGCAGCGCTGCGAAAGGGCCCCCTTCCCGAGCGTTGATAGGGCCCCTTCCCAAGCGTTGAAAGAGCGAAACAAAACGGATGAAAAGGCACGTTACAAGGATGGATGATGCAGTATGGCAGGTATGGCATGGGCCATACCAACTTGTACGAGCTGGAGTTAGTAAACTGAGGGGTCTGCCATTTCAACTTCGGAACCAGCGACACCACTTTGGAATCAGCTATACCAACTTCGAATATTTTGTAGGCCCATATCCTGCAACCCTTAAACCGCGCACTGCAGGGCAGGGTTGATTTGCCCCCCCCCCCCCGGGGGATTTTTGAATCGTAAAAAAAAAATCGTATGCCCTGGATATGCATTTTTCCTCTATGACCTATACACAAATATTTGCGTTTAAGAGTGCGGTAAAATAAGTGATAAATCGAACTATTTTGCCAAATTATATAGGAAAGTAGTAACATATAAACATAACATAAATGCGCCGCGAGACGGTGCGAATTTATAATTTTGTTTTAACGCACATACAATTGAATGTGTATTGCAATTGCACCGCGGAGCGGCGCGAAATTTTGATTGTATTCCCTGGATAACTGTATTCTTACTGTTGAAGGTGCTTGAGGTGTGTTCTGTTTGAGGTGCTTGAAATTTGAGGGCAGTGTCATGTGCTCAAAGTTGGAGGGCGGGACAAAAGACACTCTGTCCCCCCAACTTTGAAGTTAGGGGGGACATGCCCCCCCCCCCGTCCCCCCCCCCCCCCCGGTGGCGGAGCCCATGTATATACCTATACAATTTATTTCATGCTTTGCCATGAAAATATTGAATTTCATACCAATAAGAGGGATGAGAGGTCATCCTATGGCCACCTGCATTGTTAAATGTTGTTCCTTTCAAAATGTGCATTTTTCTTGCCCATTAACTTTCAGCCTGCAGTATATGAAGATGTTATCCATTTGAGAGAGAATACTAAAATTCCATTGTTCTTTAGCAGGTATCATTATCCTTTTCAGTTCCTTTTTAACAGGTATCATTGTCCTTTTGTAGTTATCTAACTGATTCCAGCTTTCAAAATAAATTAGGTGACATTGTAGGTATAAGGTGTTCATTGCTTATTGTCCATCAGTTGCTCATTGCTAAATAATTTGTGACGTGGCACAGTGAAACTAATTTCAACAATTGCTGCTGTAATGCAATCATGCGCAGTATGGTACTGTCCAGTTGTATGACTTGGGCAGTTGTGTGCACCTGGCTCAAACATTGTGGCCAAATGCAGGAAGTTAGGGGAAGGGATGTCAAAATTATTTCATGTTGCCAGATGTGATAGCATGAAATGGGGTGTCCAGCTTTAAAAACATGACAATTTTGACCTCATTTTCGTGTTTTTAGACCCAGACACCTCCTTCATGCTATCATGTTTGATAAGACATACAATTTTGACATCCCTCAATTCCATCTAAGTCTCTGAACTTGGCTACCATGGGCTCAAATGTCTGCACATGATCTAACACCAGAACAGAAAATGGATGTTTGTCTACACAGCTTCAGTCGAAAATTAAAAGCTAAGCTTGTGGCCTATCTTTTGGTTAAAAAGTTAGCATTTAGCATTATCACCACATTGATTGGGGCCGACTTGCTAACCTTGCTTGAAGTACTGTACCTCACCAGCTTTTCAAAGTTGTTAGCTGTAAAGTGCATCGCCAATGCACATATTCTTTCCTAAAACCAATGTTCTGTGTCCATGGGCGGGTCCAGAGGGGGTCACGGGCCATGCTCCTCCAAACCACCTGAAATCGGCGCAAATTTGAGACATTTCCTGAGATAATATAAAATCTAAGCAACTTTTACTAATGCAAGTTTGTTTTAACCCGCGCGGCGCTGGGGTCTCCAGCCGAACGCGCGGCGCTGGGGTCTCCAGCCGAACGCGCGGCGCTGGGGGGTAAATTTTACCCCCCCCCCTCGTATCTTCCGAACCAATAACCGCAGCGAGACGCGCAATGCGGCGATCGCAAGCTCTCAACGAGAAGAATCGAATGCATACTCGAAATTCTTAAAATAAGGTCACATGTCAGGTCACGGTCAGGTCAAATGTAAAATGTAAGTATTTGAGTTTTTGGGGCTATACTTTCCATCCAAAGCCTTATATTGCAACTATTATCTCACAAAGTGCTCCAGAGTGTATAATTAATTTCCCGCTTAAGTAAAAGTGAAATTGTAAGCAAAGGTCAAGGTCAAGGTCAGGTCACACAAGGTCACAGGTCTACGAAAGCCATGCGAAACATGTTGTATGGGTTATTTTACACGTATAATTCGATAGAAGCAACCATTTTCACAGCTTGACACCATATAATCGTCCTCAGGTCAAGGTCAGGTCACAATAAGGTCAAAATTTGAAATTGATTAATCTAAATAAACATTGCATGTTTCTAGACTAGTTTTGTCTTCGAAATACAGTGGTGGCATTTATTTGTCTGTATATGGTCAGTAATAGCCAAAAAACGCAATTTAAAAAATGACGTCATGAGTTACTTGTTCTTAGAGAGCCATAAGTCGGTCAAAAATAAATAAATTGCTTTGAAATTTGGTTTGAACATCGTTCATACTCGGTTCTCCAATATATCTTCCGTTTTTTTTTAAATCTTCAAACAAAAAACTTTTGTGGAAATTCTTCCCCAAAAATCATTTTTTTGCATTTTTGGGGGTCAAAAACCCACAATTTTGAAAATCTGAGATAGCCATGTCAAAGACAATGTTATTTATCTTCTTTTGACGCCTTCTATTTGCAGTTTGCAGTAACACGCTATTTTCTACGATTTTTCAAACATTTAATGTTTTTTCACAAAAATTACATGGCATGACGTCACTAAAACGTCATTATCTGCCACAAATTTTCACGATTTTTTAATAAAAAAAACGGCAGAAGACGTAGAATTGATGCACCATAAGCTACCGTAAGTTTCACTTTGATAACTGTCATAGTTGTCAAGTTATGGAGAAAATCCGGGAGGGGGGGGGGTAAAATTTACCCCCCCAGCGCCGCGCGGGTTAAATCAGTGATCGATGCACAAGCAAGCGAAATCCGATGAGTTTTCAGAATTGTGTGAGACTTTTTGGGATTTGCCCCCCCCCACCAAAAAAAAACTGACCCAAACCACCCATTATGATCCGCCCTTTTCTGTGTCACCGCACTGTGAGCAAAAGTCACGATTTTGAGCCAGTAAATGACACTTCATGCCGCGGCAGGGCCTATTTTAACATGTTAACGGGGGGAAAATGCCCCCCCCCCCCTCCACCCCCAGTGAGACGTTTTGCCCCCCCCCCCCCCCCCCCGTCAAGAAATGTTGTCCACTCTGATTTCAGTATTTCCATGTCATTTTTCGCTTGATAGATATTCAATTAAAATTAAATATGCTTACCTGGTGATAAATGTATACAAATCCAATGCAAATGTCATGATATTCTTAAGTTTTAGTATTTCCCAGCCAAAATAAGTATCTTTAAATTATTTCCGGAATATCTTGAATTTCAATATCCTTTGAACAATTGCTCATTAGCGGCAGAGCGGGGGAGATCGGGGGTTGTTGGATCAGGAACGTCGCCACACAATTTGGAGTGGGTGGGTGCAACTGCTGAGCCCATTGCGTTCAAATTTGGTGTGTGGTTAGGGCTCTCTCATCCGCCACTTTCCCACAAGTCAGGGGTGGGGTGCTTCTGCACGTACGCACGTGTGCACCACGTATTTGTATCTCAGAAACTATTTCCCTTATCGAGTTGAAATTCACCATGCATTCCAAGTTCAAGTTTATGTATTAAACCCTACATTTCCTTTACGTTCGCTCGTTCATCGCCAACTACGGCGCCTTGCTGGTTCGTTAAAAAAAGTTATCCCGCGAGTTACTGGGGGGGGGCTATTTTTCCCCCCTCCCGTTATTTTGCAATTACTCTTCAGCGAACACCGGTATCGTCACAAAACTTGCAGTACCTTCTCTCACATCTATTCTACACATGTTGGAAAAGGAAAAATATGAAGTTATGATAGGTCAACCGGGAATGACGTCAGAGTGACGTCATGTTCTTCGGTTTTGGTTGCAAAATAATGGTTTCCGGAAAACGCTGTCGTCAAAGGTACAATGTTTGAGATAAACTCAATTGTCTTAAATCAAATTACAGACAACGTACCGGGCTATCAAACTGCTATCTCGTGTTTTTGAGGGTTTTTTTTATTCAAAATTTTGAGAAATCCAAATACATTTTTTTTTTTTAACTAAATTTTCAAGAAAAAATCCGAATTATCCAAAAACTGGAATATATGTGATCGAGATGTGTGCGGTGAATGTGTACCAAATTTGAAGTGGATATCTTCAAAAATGACTGAGTTATGACCTTTAAATGACAAAAATCGACCACCTCTCACAGCATTACTATGCATAAAAAACGCATTTCCATTTTTGCTTTTTACTTCTATTTATATGGAACAAACAATGTTCTAAGGTAATTGTTGCGCGTTCTAGACGAAACAAAAACCATAAACATGTGTTACGACGCCTGATGACCGTAATCTGCAGTTTGACCTCATGACCTCGGATGACCTTGACCTGAACCAAGGTCATAAACAACTTAGAAAGGTACTTAGAAGTGTCAGACACACGAATCATACCGATTTATGGACAGCTTATGCATTTAATATCGCAATTTTGCGTGACAATTCCATCCATCGAGACCTTTTGACACGGTCAAACATTTTGTACTTGACCTGACCTGTGACGTCATCGGTGACCCCGAGGTCAACAATATTATATTTCCCTCGATAAATTTCCCAGGGGTATCGAATTCCGTTTGAATTTTTACATTCGGTCCAGTAGTTCCGGAGATCCGAGGGGGGGGGCAAAAAATAGCCCCCCCCCGTAATGACGAATGACCTCAGGGTGAATAGATTTTACCTCGTGGAGGTCTCAGGATAAAAATACCACATGGATATTTGCATTGGCGGATCCAGAAGGGGTGTTTGTGGAGGGGGGGGGGGAATTCCCAAAAGTATCACACAGTTATGAAAACGCATCGGATTTGGCTTGCTTATGCATTGATAACTGATTTAAGTATTATTTTTTTGTATTTTATTAAGCAGATCACCAACAGGGTTGCCCCCACTGACAGGTGAAGTCACATAGTAAAACCGATAACACGATCGCTCCATAAAGTACATCGAAACATTAGCAAGACATAAATAGTGTAAACAATACAAAGTGAACCGATACATGATGCAAGATAAAAATAGAGACCGTAAAAGACGAGTTACAGATATGCTATATAAGTGATGACATGTTTTCTAGTAGTGTTAAAATGATCTACAAGAAATCCACCTCTGGGACGCTGTTTAAAAAAGAGTTGACTAGCCTAGGTACCCTGCAGAGTAGACTGCCCTTCACGGTGTTAACGCGGGGGCAGATCTCGTGTAACAGCTTGTGAGTGCGGGTCGATCGATCGAGCTGGTACATGAAGTGAAAAGCTTGTTAGCAAAGTTTGAGAATCTAATTTCGAGTGGAAAATGTTCCTGATGAACAATGGGTCATGCTGAGCTAACTTTCTAAAGCTAACTTTTCTTAATAAAAGTTGCTTAGATGTTCTTCTATATCAGGAAATGTGTCAATCTTGAGCCGATTTCAGGCGGTTGGGGGGGGGGGGCAATTGCCCATTTTGTCCAACCGTAGACCCGCCCAACCGATTGCCCAACCGTGGATCCTTGTATTTTGCAAAAGATGCGAGACTCTGGTGAAAATTTGGCAAATTTAACAATTTCCTGTGGATTTATAGGCATTTCCATGTTTCCCCAATGACTTATTACCAAGCGGGCGAGAAGCGTCCGTGAGGTTTCTCGTCAACTTACTAGACACATTTACATTTCACCCGGCCCGACCCGGCCATACAGACGCTTTTCGGAAACTAATAACTTTGCAACCACAGCTCCGATTGAGATCGAATTTTCACCATTGGATAGGACCAACAAATCAATTTATATTTTGTTATGGTGCGTTCTGATACGGGTGGTACCACAGCGCGTGGCACCCGCAGACGTCGAAATGAACCAAAATCATTATTAATCAAAAATGGCTTGATTTATATAAGCATTCGTTTTTCTATACGGTGAAGCATGCAACGCTCAGGACGTACTCCCTTGTGGCGGATTCGAGAAAGGAGATAATGTACAACTTTATTTAACAATATCATTTTTATGTTGGCATGCATGGAGGCCTGGCAATTTTTATGGAGGACTAAAAGGACTAAAAGGACTGTGTGTTACTGCCACGTGTGTTCCTGTACCGTTTCATATTTCAAACCTGTTTTATCTTTACCAGTGCGCGCCCACTCGGTCATCGCCCAAAAAGTCGTTTTACTGGTAATTGGGAGATCACAAAATATACTTCACCTTAGGTCATCGACATAAAAATCATCCGAAATAGCAGAATTGTAGGTGTTTATGACCCGATTAAATCCTGTGAGTATCTAACTGATCGGTCAAACAATGTGGCTGCGGCACGACCTTACATTTTGTGGAGGTGTGATCACTAGACTTGACTTAGTGACGTGACCTGAGGAGACCCGAGGTAAACAAATTAACAGGATTTGGGCAATTGATAGGCAAGCAGTTGTATCAAAAATGGCGGCGGTAAATGGCGTCGTCTCGCGCTATTTCTAAAGAACTTAACCCTATTTGTAACAGGCTCCTGGCTACCCCTATTTGTTACAGGGGGGGGGGCAGATTTCGCCCCCCCCCCCCCGATATCTCAAGATCTACCCGTCTGATTTTCAAAAATGAAATTGCGTTTTTTTCCCCTCAACACGATCTACATTTCTAAAAAATAAACAAATCGAAATTTTTGATAGGGCAACAGGGGGCAAAAACTAAAAATTTAGTGGTATATGTGATCCAGCACAGCTGTCATGTTTATCAACCGAGTTTAATACAATCAATGGAAATCGATAGAGATTGAATTGGAGATTGACATATAGCGGTGACTTTTGAAAATTCAAAATCATAGACGTGTGCAGTTCACTCAATATGGGGGTGAAGTAAATGCGGAATAAAACTATTTTTGATGTTGTTTTTTTGATAAATGAAATCGTGTGTTATTGTGACCTTAGACAAAACAGTTATACATAATTTTTTGCCATAGGCGGTACCAGGTTAGTGAAAAAGGAGGTCAAATAGGAAAAAATATGAATCGCAGGCAAGTTGCTACCCATCGCAATAAATAAGTTACTGATCATAGATAGTTCCTTTTTGCCTATCGTACTTCATCATAGGCGCATCCAGGATCCTAACTGGGGAGGCGCAAGACCTTTTGATAAGTATATTATCCGCTATTATGATACTAACTAGTCAACAGTGGCTATTTCACTTACATCTTCAATTCACATTGCTTACCCCTCTTTTTACCCTACCTGGACTCGCATATTATATCATAATCGTTCGTAGAGTACCCTGTAGTGCGTGTTTCATCCGAAAACTGCAGTATGTTATGTCAATGTAGGCCCATGCATCTTAGTTTCCTTGCAATAATGTGACCCCTTTCTTCTATTTCTGAGCGCGCCTCTGCAAAAAAGATGACTTTATTCCCTTTTCTGGCCTCACATGTGCATATATCATTATAAGCTAAACGTCTATTGCGCCGTAATCGCTGGTATATCGTCATCACCATGCCAGTCACCCCCCTTTTCA
Source organism: Chirona hameri (assembly GCA_036785665.1). Classification (NCBI taxonomy): domain Eukaryota; kingdom Metazoa; phylum Arthropoda; class Thecostraca; order Balanomorpha; family Balanidae; genus Chirona; species Chirona hameri. The sequence goes on from JAXIVJ010010191.1 coordinate 36,158, forward strand.
TGTGCCTGAACACGCCCCTGCAACTCTATATGTAATAAATTATGAAAATAATGGAAGGAGTGGCTATCTTTTACATCTTGATAGCTATAAATGCTCCTTACATCGCTCTATTGGCTTCCTGCCGAGCATTGCATACTTCCTGGAAACCCCCCTCCCCCTTTTCAAGCCCCTGAAATCGCCTCTGCCACGCAATTTTTATGATATTTCATTACCATCAACAAATTTGCACTTGTTGCAATCACCGTAAACCGATGTAACTCCTTCATAGTTGAGGCAGGTATGAAGAAACCGTGAAGATCGCATTTCCGTATTATCGCCAAATGTCGCCGCCAAATCCTCCAAAAACCGTACCCTGGAACCGCCTCTGTTCAGGTTAAGAACTCAACATTTCGATTCTAAATGCGGAATTCAATTCTAGGAAAAGTCTCAAAATTGCATTGACTTGCTCTTAGCCGTTCTGGAGATATCTGCGAAAAACATGAGGGGGGCGGAATCCGCCACCCCGTTACAAATAAAGTTAAGGGGAGGGTATCCGCCCCCACTGGCGGATCCAGGAGGCGGCCATCAGGGGCCAAAGCCCCCCCCCCCCCACATAGGAATCAGGGAGGGGTGGGGAATGCAATACAAATATCCCCCCCCCCCCTGCTCGTTCCCTGCACTGAACGTGAAAAACAATGACCTTAGAAGAAAACATCATGAAAACGGGATTTTGTTCTTCTCTCAAGGGATTTAATTTGAAGTTTGTATGTATCCCTTGCTTTCAATGATAGATAACAGATAAAACAGCGCACCTGATGCAATTCAAGCAGCCCAGGTGACACGCGCCCCGCTGGGGGGGGGGGGGGACAAAATCTGCTCCCTCCCGGATTTTCTAAATAACTTTAAACTGTGATATAAATCAACGTGAAACTTTTAGTACTTTATACTGCATCAATTATACGTCTTCTCATCAAATTTAAATTAAATTAATGTAGCATTTTGGGAAATTATAACGTTTTAACCCTCGCCCGGGTAGGGGGGTGGATGCCACCCCCCTCAGTTTGTCCAGAATAACTCGCGTAATTTCTAACCCATTACAATGGAACTTTCCGTACGCTATTTGTGAACGATTTGACACATACTCTGAAAATTTTGAACTTCTAACCCATATGACCCGTGACTTATAACCTGTTTATCAAGGTCATGTCAGGCGAAACTGGCGTCCCGCAGTATCGACACTTGTAGCATGTGCAGTTTCCGAGTGTTTCTTGGTCAAGAGCATATGCACAGGTGTTTACAGGTGACAGTTGTGGTTTCGACTGAGATTGTGACCTCGATTGACCTTTTCAGAGGTGAACCAGAGG
>JAXIVJ010010191.1:45000-48193 GCA_036785665.1 Chirona hameri
ACCACAAATTTTAGTGGTATTTTTGATCCCACATAGCTTTCATGTTTATCAACCGATTTTAACACAATTAATACGAATTGATAGAGATTGAATTGGAAATTGATATATGACAGTGGCGTTTGAAAATTCCAAAATCATAGGCGTGTGCAGGTCACTGCTATGGGTGAAGTAATATAATATGGGGTGAAGTAAATGCGTAATAAAACAATTTTTCGATGTGTTTTTTTAAGAAATGAAATGGTATGTGATTGTGAAATTAGGCAAAACAGTTAAAAATCATATTTTTGCCATAGGCGGTACCAGGTTAGTGAAAAAGGGGGGTAAAATTGGAAAAAAATATTAACCGCAGACAAGTTGCTACCCAGCACTATAAATATGTTACTGATCGTAGATAGTTCCTTTTTGCATGTTGTAATTCATATTAGGCGTATCCAGGATCCAAACTGGGGCGGCTCAATACCTTTTGATAAGCATATTATCCGCTATTATGATACTAACTAGTCAACAGTGACTATTTCACTTACAACTTCAATTAACATTGCCTACCCCCCTTTTACCCTACCTGGACTCACCTATTATCTTATAATCGTTCGTAGAATAGCCTGTGGTGCGTGTTTCATCCGAAAACTACAGTATGTTATGTCATTGTACGCCCATGCCTCTTAGTTTCCTTGCAATAATATGACCCCCTTTCTTCCATTCCTGATCGCGCCTCTGCAAAAAAAAAATGACGGTATTCCCTTTCCTGGCCTCATATGTGCATATATAATTATAAGCTAACCGTCTATTGCGCCGTTATCGCTGGCATATCGGCATCACCATGCCAGTCACCCCCCTTTTCATGTGCCTGAACACGCCCCTGAAACTCTATATGTAATAAATTATGCAAATAATGGAAGCAGAAGCTATCTTTTACATCTTGATAACTATAAATGCCCCTTACATTGCTCTATTTGCTTCCCGCCAAGCATTGAATATTTCCTGGAAACCCCCCCCCCCCTTTTCAAGCCCCTGAAACCGCCTCTGCCATGAAATTTTGATGACATTTCATTAGCATCAACTAATTTCCACTTGTTGCAATCACCGTGAACCGATGTAACTCATTCATACTTGAGGCAGTTACGAAGAAACCGTGAAGATCGCATTTCCGTATTATCGCCAAATATCGCCTCCGAACCCACCTAAAACTGTACCCTGGAACCGCCTCTGTTCAGGTTAAGAACTCAAAATTTTGACTCCAAATGCGGTTATCAATTCTATGAAAAGTCTCAAAATTGCATGGGCCTGCTCCCAGCCGTTCTGGATATATCTGCGAAAAACATGAGGGGGGCGGAATCCGCCCCCCCCCCCCCTGTTACAAATAGGGTTAACCCGCCATTGACTGGGGGGAGGGGGCATTTAACACCCTCCCCCCTGATAAATTTTCGCATTAGCTGAAAAAACTAATAGCGCTATCAACGTGAAACTCCGGGTACCTTCTTATACTCCGGGTAGCTTCTTGGGACTTCCTTAGAGCTCGCCGGAGACGGACGTGCCTGAGGACGCGGCTATTGCGACGATTGTTACGCGAGGTTTAGTTAGAGATATACAAGTTTTTGGTTTAGGTACTTGGAGGTAGGGGTGAAGGGCCCTCTCCTCATTTGTTTTTCATATAGGGTTTTGTCAATAATTTAAATAACGTAATAAAAGCTAGCTTTGTGTTTTGAAATATTGTCAGTAAATTAGGTCGTAAAGGAAGGGAAGTTCAAGTGCAACATGGATTACAACCTAGATGATATTAAAAAGCTCGTAGAGGATGCTGTCAAAAAAGAAACTAAAGAGCTCCATACTGAGTTTGAAAAGCTAAAAAGAGAGGTAGTTTCGCTGAAAGGTGATAATGCTGAACTTTGGGGGGCGCTCACCAAACTTGACCACACTATGGAGGAAGCTGAACAATACAATAGGAAGTCCTGCCTTATCCTCATGGGTGGGGGGATCTCTGAGGGAGAAAAGGATGAAACAACCACTGAGACCAGAACAATTGCAGAACAGTCATCCAGGAAAAACTTCACATCAAACTTCAAGGGGGGATATCAGCTTGCCATAGGCTCCGAAACAGGAAAAGGATTCTGGTGAAGTTCAATGATCAGGATGACAGGGAGGCAGTCTACCAGTCCAAGTTTAAACAGGTGGGAGAATGGAAGGAAAGGGTGGCTATCCACGAAAACCTCACTGAGCAGAGGTCCCGCATGGTCAGGCTACAGGGGGACATGCAAAAAAACGAAAAGATCACCAACTATCATACCCGCAATGGAAATATCATGGCGCGCAGCTCAACAGACAACTACTACACTGAGATCAAACACTGGTACACTGAACAGCAGATCATCGAGGAAACAAAAAAAGCACCAAAGCGAAACACAGACAGAAACCAACCCCAAACCTCAAAACCTCACCTCATGCGCTCCCAGACCCTCCAGAACATCCCGGGTGGGCATGTGGCACACCAGACGGCAAACCTTGAAAGCTATGTGGTCGGGCGCACTAGGCAGACTAGAAAGGCAGCCAAACAGGGTGGAGGAAATGAGTAGTTTGAGATGAGTTACCTCTACTGCTGATCAATATGATGAACAACATGCGATATTACAATAACTTATTCTTGCATTATCAAATAATACCAATAAGGTGCCTGTCCTTTGACTGCCGCTAGTCCTGAGTTGTGTTCACAACCATATTTACTCATATATGTCATTACATATTTTTGTATTTGTACAAATGGGCGTCTGCTTGGAGAGGTCTGCTTACACATCAGCATGATGAGCACAAAACAACACTATAACACATATGACATCACAACACAAAATAACTAAGCATTCATCCTGTGGATGCGAAGTGCAGTGTTACATGAGGTTGAAATAATGAATGCAACCTTGCATGAGGTTCATGACATACACCCATTGTGATGATGCTCTTGAAGTGGACTTTGTTTCATAATGCTTCCAAATATCACATTTGATCTCCTTCATAACCCTCCAGGCATCCTTCTGCCAGCTCTGCTGAAGGCTATTGGAGCTGCGTGGAAAGATGTAGAATGAATGTGTGAGTAAATGGATGAATGCAGGTGGAAACACTACCTGAGTCTGGCAGAAAGACTGTTTTAAATGTTTTAATCCTGGGGACTGGAGGTGTTCTCTCTTATGTTATTAGTAAACTC
>JAXIVJ010010192.1:0-48179 GCA_036785665.1 Chirona hameri
ACCCTTTTACTCTTCAAGGAGAGGTACTTTTTTCTCTCAGTGCAGACACAAGTGACGCAATTGACAATATTCAGCAGATGGCGGTCCTACGACAGGATATGTCTTGCGCAGCATACCCGATCGTGACCCACGGTCATTCCACTCGCCCTCGACGCTGACATTGCGTTTCAAGGCAGGATGACAGTTCGGGCAGCGTGGACCGTGCCGCACGCGGAAAACACCGCTCACCACGCGCGCCGGGCCGCCGGCGACAGTGGCGCCATCGTGTGCTGCGCCTCCTCTAGCGCAGCAGCCACGCGCGGGGCCGACGGACGCGAAGTGCTCGTTTAGACGGTTCGCCCAACGAGTGCTGCTTGGAAGGCGGCGATGCCGAAGGTGATGCTCCCCGGGTGTGATCAGGAATCGTCGGATGTCGTTCCACGTGGTGCGCCGTGACCGGCGGTAATGACGTCAGGAAGAAGGCTGATTTGGCGTTGAGCTGAGCGCTCTTCACGCGGTTGCGGCAGAGTCGAAACCGCTGGCTATGAGACGAAACCGCTGGCAAGAAAATATTTTGAGCATAGTGACCTTTTGTGACCTGACATTGACCTTGACCTTGGTCAACAATCTCACTTTAGCTCATGCGGGATGTGTATCATACCTTTGGCAGGCATTTTGGGTGATCCTGGTCGTAATCGAAGGCTTTGAATGGAAGAGTATGGGCCCATAAACGTAACAATTCGTCCTGGGGTAGATACAGATGTATCCTAATTTGTGGTAATGCGGTGGTTTAGGTGGAACAAGTACTTTGCGTCGGTATTTAAACGGCTTAGTTCTTACGGCACGTCCGCAGCATGGCGCTAGCATCGCTCGACGAAGCAAATGTCCGCGTCCGGCGCGTAACGAGATATATTTTTTTTTATCCGGCTATTTTATGTGTGCTACCAAATTTGGCTCAATATGGTAGCTATGAATGTGACATAAGTTGCGCAGGATTCGCTGAAATCCGACCCCCCACAAGCAACAGCAGAAATCTCTTATACGGCCCTTGAGCAGAAATTGTGCTTACAGTGTGCGATTGACTTGTATTATTTTGCCGATATTGTTGCGTTCCCTTACGATATTGATATTATAGGGTGAGTTGAGTAGTTATTTGGAAACGATAGTTACACAAATTCAGACTTTATCATCGTTGTCCTGTCCAGAGACACACCTGCATCGCTACGTCCGTCGCTCTACGAAAGAAATTGCTGGCTCCTAGTTCTTTCAGGTAATCTACATATGATCATATCGAGATATTGAGATATTATATTGATGCCTTCAATTTAAACTGATAGTATTGCTGTATGTGTCAGTATGTCATATTCGAACATGGTCCCATGTATTTTAACTTACATTAAGTTGGCACACTGTCTTTGTGTGGGTACTGGAGACTCTTCTGGCTCTCCTTTGTTGCAGGTGATGCTAATGTCCTGTGTATGAATGGCTGAGGATTATGGTAAGCAACTGTAACACTTAACACCAGGATTTTCATGCTATTGGAAATGTAGATGATACTGACACACTACATCACCAATAGGCAATGTATGTGGTTGTTCATGTCCGTTGTCACATGTGCCGTTCACGTCCATGTGTGCCATGCAACCCAGGACGGGCCCATCAGGCTCTTTGTAGTACTGCAAATTTATGTCTTTATGTCTAATAGCATGAACAATCCTGTGTTGGACATGTTCAGTGTTACAGCTGTTGCCATTACCCAGACTAAAAAGTTTGGCATTGGAATAAACGAGGCGCACCAGCGGCCAGCCCACAGTGAAAATCTGTACCAACCTGCACCAGACAGGCCAGACATACACACCAGTCAGCACCAGAGTAACAATCACTTCCCACTTCAAAAACTACATAAGATGTCACTGAGCAAGCATACTCACTTTCACACTATCTGTGCTGGATGCATGAGCACAAAATGTGTCCATAAACAATTTTATAAAATTTTACATGTTACCAGTTACCACCAGTTTTTCTTTTTGATCATCATTTACCAAATAAGGTCATGAAACCAGAGTTTTTCAGAAGATATTTTTCTTTAACACAGGGTCCTAGGATTGCTTTGGAGCTGGGGTGCGGAGTGGAAAATTCTGGCTAAAAATAAACATAGAGTGGAAAATTTATTAAAAAAAACGTACTCAGCTTTATCAATCCCCAATCACCCGGGTGCTCACCAGAAGGAGTTATTACCTATGTTAATTCTTACCTGTCTTTCCCGCCACAGTCTGTCCCTATCATTACATCAATGAACCAGTACCAGGGTTCCAATTATCCAATGCATTTTAAAATAAGGGGTGGAAAACTAACAGTAAAACTCGGGAAAGAGTGGAAAAATAGCATCCATAGGGTGTCGTTTTCCACCCAAATTTCCCAATCCTAGGACACTGCAGTTTAACGTAAAAAGCACTACCTCTTCCCATCCATAGGGCAATTATTGTAAACAATGTCCAGAAATCGGTTTTCCCACAAAACTCTAAAATTCACTGGGAAATTTAGTTGGCTAATTGGCGGTAATCTTGCATTACAGTAATGCACACACAAAAAGGTTATTTGTGATAATTGTTTAAGTATTTGCATTACAGTGCCGACCGTTGCCTGCAACACAGCATAGGTACTGGACGATTCCGTGACTGATTTTCGTCCCGCATTTCTTCGTCGCGCATTTTTTCGTCCGCAGATTTTCGTCTGCAGTTTTTCGTCCGAGCATAATTACGTGGCGCATTTTTTCGTCTCGCATTTCTTCGTTTCCGCACACTTTCCGCATTTCTTCGAATCCACAAAACTTCGTCTGCGCAAATATTCGTTTCGCATATCTTCGTCAGCGCTAACCTTCGTCTCGCAATTCTTCGTTCGCAAATCTTCGTCTCGCATTTCTTTGTCCACAAATATTCGTCTGTGCAATTCTTCGTTTACGCAACTTTTCGTCTGTGAGGTATCCGGACATATTTTCGTCCCGCATTTCTTCGTCGCGCATTTCTTCGTCTAAAAATTTTCGTCCGCAGCTTTTCGCCTGCCCATTGCTTTCACAAATTTTCATTTTCACTATTCTTTGTCAGCAACTCGTTGCAAATCTTCGTCAACGCAGATAGATATTCGCCCTCAATTCTCCGTCCGCGAATATCTGTATGGTGACTCAGCGTGATCTATGGTGTCAACGAAAACTAAAATATCAAACTGCAGTTTTATATTAATATGAAACTAGTTGGATGGTGCTGAGATTCAATCCCTCGGCGGGCCTCTGCAAAGTCTGCCGGCTCCCGATACCCCGTATCTAGGGCCTTGCCATACCCCTCGGAACAGATATCCTGACATATTTTCGTCACGCATTTCTTCGTCGCGCATTAATCTGCAGACGAAAAAATGCACGACGAAGAAATGCGGGGCGAAAATCAGTCCGGATACCGTTCCGAGAGGTATGGGGAGCCGGCAGACTTTTTCAGAGGCCCGCCGAGGGATTGAACCTCACGACCGTAAAACTACTTTCATATTAATATAAAACTGCAGTTTGATATTTTAGTTTTCGTTGATACCATAGATCACGCTGAAAGCACCATACAGATATTTGCGGACGGAGAGTTGAGGGCGAATATCTATCTGCGTTGACGAAGATTTGCAACGGCAGGCGAAAAGCTGCGGACGAAAATTTTCAGACGAAGAAATGCGGGACGAAAATATGTCCGTATACCGTACTCAGTACTGGACCGTTACAGGTCTGCATTGCACCCTACCAAATCTGCACCAAATCTGCACCAGCCTCTCCAAATCTGCACCAGCAAGGGCAGTCCCGCACCAACAGGATCTTGTCGAAAATGCCATACTTTGCCACCTTCTAGTCTGTCTGGACCATTAGCCTAATCTATGTTCCTTGTCTATTAGCTGCACATCTTAACATATTGATGTTAGATGAGAGGAGGTGTGATGAAAAGTGACTGGGTTACCAGAATGTGCATTGCATTGGTAGTGCTTTAGAAGGTGGCACACTCTTACGGCTGAGTAGGGGACAGCCCAGACTGTGAAGACTGTGAAGACTGTGAAGACTGTGAAGACTGTGAAGACTGTGAAGACTGTGAAGACTGTGAAGACTGTGAAGACTGTGAAGACTGTGTAGCAGGCTGCGGAGTCGGAGTCGAAGTCTTTGGAGTCAGAATCGGTCGGAGTCGGTAGTTTTGGCCAGAGTCGGTGTCGGAGTCGCTAAAATATTACCGACTCCGATTCCGGCCCTGAGTCGGAGTCGACTTTTTTTGCAATTGGCGATTACTTTGGTCGGTAGAATAGTCGTCGGCCTAGGGACATTAAATTTGCACCCATTTCGAAATAAAATGAGTGGAAAATAAAACCTATAGTTAACTCATCTAGCGGTAGATTTCCACCTGATGAAGATAGGGCAATAATTTTAACGTCATCTGATGATGATTGGGGTTTTGGTTGCACCGACTCTTATGGTCACCCGGCGCCCATTATAGCGTAATGATACTCGTTTCGTCAAGGAGATTCGAATCATACCATGGTGACCAGGTTACCTATGCTTATGAATGCTTTCCTGTGATAGGGCCGCATTTATTACGTCTTGTGAACTTGTCACTGATAACGAAAGTGTTCCCCGAACAGTGGAAGATGGCTTGTGTTGTCCCAATTCCCAAATCTGGTGACCCAAGAGTACCATCCAATAACCGACCCATATCGTTGCTAAGTGTGCTATCAAAGATTTTGGAAAAGGTGGCCTGCTGCCAACTGACCACCTATCTACACTCTGCACACTTGCTTAACCCATCTCAGTACGCCTATAGGTCACGCCACTCCACCGAGGATGCCGTGCTCGACGCTGTCGAGCGCCTGGTCACCAACACCGACAACGGACTGATTTCGTCGGTAACGACGATTGATCTTTCGAAGGCGTTCGACAGCGTCGATCACGGCGTTCTCCTCACCAAGCTATCTTGGTATGGTATTGACGTGGATTGGTTTGGGAGCTACCTGAGCGGTCGTCGGCAGATTGTGCGTGGCGGACGGCTAGCTCTACCTATGTCTTGCGGTGTGCCGCAGGGTTCGATCATCGGACCAATCCTCTTCATCATGTTCACCAACGACCTTTCCGGACATCTGACTCATGGCCACCTCATCTCATACGCCGATGATACTATGCACCTCGACTGCGCGTCCCCTGACAGACTGGGTCTTGACTCTCTCAAAAATAGACTAGAGCTCACACTCAGTGAGCTCAAGTCCTGGTTTAGCGCGAACTCACTGAAAATGAATGAGAAGAAAACGGATTTTCTGCTTATCGGATCCAAGCCAAATTTGAAAAAATCCACGGACTTCCACTTCATCATTGACGGTTTGGCCGTACATTCATCCAAAAAGGTAACAATTTTGGGCGTAATAGTAGACACCTGTCTGTCATGGGACGAGCACGTCACGCGGGTGATCCAAAAATGCAATGGCATTCTGGTCTCTGTACAAAATTCGTCATTACTTTTCGACAGACATTCTAAAGACTCTCATTCAGGCGTACGTATTTCCTCACATCACGTACTGCCTCTGCGTATGGGGTGGGGCAGCCAAGGGTCAGCTCCAAAGAATCCAAAAAGTCATCAACTTTTCGGCTAGAATCATCTCTGGAACCAAAAAATACGAACATATCACCCCGGCTTTAAATTCTCTCGGATGGCCGAGGATCGCAACCCTGGTGGCACACCGTGACGCAATCAAGACCTACAAGGCACTGAGGGAAGAGGGCGCGCCTATCGAGATCCGCGCGCTGTTTACGGCGCGTGCGGCTGTCTCCTCCCGCGAGACACGCTCGTCGGAGAGCGGAGACCACCTCCGCAAATGCAAACTTACTGCCACCCAAAAGGCTTTCTCATATCGCGCGGCCTCAGCTTGGAACCGTTTACCATCCTCTGTCAGATCTGCTCCGACTCTGGGCGCTTTTAAAGCGGCTGTTCGTGAGACCGTGGAGTGAGGAAATGTGTTTTTATCTTTTTGACCAATCCACTGCTTTTGTGATGTTAGTATATGTGACGTTGGTATGTGCATTGTTAACGCGAATTGTGCTGTCTTACATTGACAGGCAATTTTTCAGCCTGTTGGCAGTTCTTGTATAATTGACGTGAGATTGTAATACCCACCTTGTGGATTGTCTTGAATATATGAACATGAACATGAACATGAACATGAACCTAAGTCATTCACAATTTGACCTCAGGTCAAGGCAATTTAAGGTCATGTGGTGAACCAGGTATGTCGTGCTGCGCAACGTCGGACGCGTCTCTACGAGACACACGCAGTGGTGCCGGCTCATGTTCTTATCTTCATTTTATGCATTCAAGAGTTATTGGCAAATAAGTGCTGGTCACCTCAGATGACCTCACTCGATCTTGTAGGGTCACTGAGTAATACTTATTGTACTTGGGTCACCAAGAATGAGCTATAATAGCATAATCTTAACATAATTATTCTGATCTAATGCATATCCTCTGATACGAAAACATTTGTATATTTTATCGTTGACTTATAATGGGAAGGTCACGAAACTGACCTGAACTTAGGTCACCGATCTAAACAATTCGCGATAGCAGGGTCTTGGGTATCTATGGCTTGATTACGTCCTGTGAGTTTTGAAGCGCACAGCTAAACACTGGCCAGTGGCTGTGGCACGACCACAAAGGATCTTACTCGCTTGTGCATTCAACTATGCTTAAAACAAACTTACCTTGTAAAGGTGGTTTATATTTCCTTAAAAATCAGACAAATGCAAATTTTCGGTCGATTTCAGTCGTTTATATTTTTTTAAAGATTTTTAACCATATTTTACAAACGATTTAGCTTCTCATTTAACCCATGGCCAGCTCACAATGTATGCCGATGATTGTCAATTTCTGGATTCAGACTCACCCAGGTACCTGAGTATTCTAAAACAGTGTGTGGAAAGTACGCTGGAAACCGCCTTGAATTGGTTCACTCAAAATTGCCTCAAAATAAATCCTACTAAAACGGAACCTTTAGTTATCAATTGACGTCAGAGAAAGCATATGGATACATTCTGTATCAAGTTTGTCGGCAATGTGATTATGCCGTCGCCTCATGACAAAATCCTTGGAGTGAACGTGTATTCGTGTCGCAGGTATGCCGTTGCTGTTACGCCGTTCTTATCGGCTTGTCGAAGCTGAGGAACAAAATCCCTGTCGAGACAAAAAAGCTCCTTGTTCAAGCCCTGGTATTTCCCCACGTCAACTACTGTTTGACCGTGTGGGGTGGTTGTGTCAAAACACAGGGGGAGCGTATCCAGAAGGCTATAAACTTTGGGGCACGGATAGGCTCGGGTCAGAAGCGACGGGCACACGTCACTCCTACTCTGGAGGCCCTGGGTTGGCTGCGGTTCGGTGACTTGCTGGAGGAGAGGGATGTGGCCCTGGTGAAGCGACTCATGAGCTCCGGACTCACCCCCGGCCTTAGCGATGTCCATTCCGCGTCGGTGGCTTGCTGGAGGAGAGGGGTGCGACCCTGGTGAAGCGACTCATGAGCTCTGACTCACCCTCGGCCTTAGCGATGTCCATTCCGCGTCGCTCCGATGTCTCGAGGAGCAGAACCACCCGTGGCACTGAGATGGAAATGAGCTGGAGCTCCCGCGGGTTAGGACGGAACACGCACAGCGTAGTTTCCCTTACAGGACGGTAGCCGGTTGGAATGCGAGGCTGATATGAGGTGGTAGGCAGCTGTGTCATGGGTGTGCGATAGGAATAGGCCGGGCTCTTTTTACAATGTTTTATTTAGGTTTATACTGTATATGTTGTCTTGATCTGTGCATTTTTAACGAAACATTTTTTAAGAGTTCGATAATAATGTTTTTACCAAGCGTTGACTTCAAACATTGTCACCCGTCACCTGACGCGAGGCCTGAAAAGCCATTTCATGGAGACCTCAATAAACTGTGTCTGTCTCTGTCTGTCTGTCTGTGTCTGTCTGTCTGTCTGTCTGTCTGTCTGTCTGTCTGTCTGTCCTGTCTGTCTGTCTGTCTGTCTGTCTGTCTGTCTGTCTGTCTGTCTGTCTGTCTGTCTGTCTGTCTGTCTGTCTGTCTGTCCTGTCTGTCTGTCTGTCTGTCTGTCTGTCTGTCTGTCTGTCTGTCTGTCTGTCTGTCTGTCTGTCTGTCTGTCTGTCTGTCTGTCTGTCTGTCTGTCTGTCTGTCCTGTCTGTCTGTCTGTCTGTCTGTCTGTCTGTCTGTCTGTCTGTCTGTCTGTCTGTCTGTCTGTCTGTCTGTCTGTCTGTCTGTCTGTCTGTCTGTCTGTCTGTCTGTCTGTCTGTCTGTCTGTCTGTCTGTCTGTCTGTCTGTCTGTCTGTCTGTCTGTCTGTCTGTCTGTCTGTCTGTCTGTCTGTCTGTCTGTCTGTCTGTCTGTCTGTCTGTCTGTCTGTCTGTCTGTCTGTCTGTCTCTTTGTTTAGGGGATGACACGATGCATCCGCCCTTGCGCACCCCCAATTATTTTAGGAAATCCACACCCCTGACTGGTAGACTTGGTTGCCGGAGGCGAGGCGGCGGAGAGCGGCGCACTGACTGCCCAGCTGTAAGACAGCGCAGGATCCGGGAGCAGCAGCGGCTCCAGCGAAGACGAGCTGGAACGAGCTGGGGCTGAAGCCCAGCTGCTGCGAGCTGGGCCGCCGGCGGCTGGCTGCGCTCGCCGCTCAGTGCCTGTTTCGCGGGTTCCGCCGCCTGCAGGCGAGCACGACTGGACTGGACGCGCGGCCGGCACGCCGCGCCCGTGCTCGGGCGGCGTAGCATTGTTCTCCATACTGTTAAGAATAAAGACAAACGGTGAAAATAGATGCCATTGCAGATATTGCTTTAGCATGCAGTTGGAGAACGGATATAAGCCGGAGTCGGAGTTGGAGTCGATTTTTTTCTTCAGGTCAGAGTCGGAGTTGCTAAAATTATGTCGACTCCGCGGCCCTGCTGTGAAGTATGACATTTTCAATGAGATCTTGGTGCAGACCTGTCCAGGCTGGTGTGGGTTTGGTGCAGTTTTGGAAAACTTGTACGGATTTGGTGCAGTGCAGTGCAGATTTGGTAGGGTGCGGCGCAGACTTTTGGTAAATGCTGATTGAAAAATTTGGCGGTAGCCGGTACCCGTTAAAAAAACGATTGTTTATGGGAGACACGTTTTGTGTTCATGCATCCCGCATGGATAGTGTGAGAGTGAGTATTCTTGCTCTGTGACATATGTTGTGTAGGTTTTGAAGTGGGAAGTGATGGTTGCTCTGGTGCGGACTGGTACGGAGTTTTGGCCCGTGTGGTGTGGGTTGGTGCGGGTTTTCGCTGTGGGCTGGTGTGGCACAACGACTCCCGTGTCAAACTTTGCAGTCTGAGAGACAGCATGTGCAGCCCCTGATCTTGATCTTTGGAAAAGTAAAACAAATAATATTGTAGGCTTGCAAGCAAGAACAATTAAATATCAAGCTTGTCACTCTGATTTGCTCTGTTGCCAGTGTGGATTCCATTTTATTTAGTTCTCAAAAGTGTTTTTGATGGCCATCATGGTAGGTAGGTAGGTTAAAGGTTCAATGGCTGATCATGTTCAAACTTCAATACCTGACTTCATGATTACGGCGCTCGTACTTCCGTGGTGTATGGGAAAAATCTTAATATGAGCGGCCCAACCCGGCCCGACCCGTGGCGACGCTTTTGAGAAGCTCATCTCTGCAACCGCACGTCCGATTGACAAGCTGACTTCTTTGTTGAGCAGCCCCATCTAACCTACTCTGTTTGAGACCAGTGCCGACGCATGTGGGTGACTACCACTGCGCTTGGCGCGTGCCGCGTGAGGGGTGTTGAAAAGTGGTTTCTCGCAAAAACCCCGCAACGGCTGGGCAGATTATGTGCAAATTTGGTGTGTGTTTACTGGTTAGGGACCTCTCCGCCACCGCCTTCCCCCAAGTCAGGGGTGGGGTGCCTCCGCACGTGCGCACGTGCACACGCCTATGATATATCTCAGGAACGGCTCAGCCGATTGTGTTCAAATTTGGTGTGTGGCTAGGGACCCCTCCGCCGCCGCCTTCCCACAAGTCAGGGGTAGGGACTTCCTCTGCACGTGCGCACCCTTTTTGTATCTCGGAAACTACTTGCCCGATGGAGTTGAAATTTGGCATACATTTCCTTCGCGGTCGCTCGTTCATCGCCAACGACGGCGCCTTACTGGTGTTGGCAGTGTATTGGTGTGCAGCAGTGTCATCTACACCATCAATAGTGTGAATTGGACATGGTTAGCAATGGGACCTTAACCCTATACTAATATGATAATGACAATAATAGTTTCACCTTAGGACTTTTACTCATCCAATTATATGAAGCCCATTCTGTACATATGTGGCCTTAAAGAGAATAGTTCACATTTAACATGGGGTTTTGAACTGATATAGCAGATTTGTAGAGCAGATCGAAAAACGGGTTGTGGTGAAAGAATTACCTCGCTACGCTAAGTAATTTCGACACAGGACTAGTGTCGTTGTAAGATCTGGGCACGAAACAGCTTTTTCTAAAAGGGGCCCTTTTAGAAGACGGTGTTGGCTGTTTCGTGCTCCGATCGGGACACGAAACTTGAAACCTATCCATCTATCGTCCACACAAATGCCATATTCGTTTTTTCAGCTCGAAATAAATAACGGAAATTGCTCGAAGTATAGCCAAAGTTCAAGACAACTTTCATGGGGACCTATTCCCTTTAAGGTGCTCATTGGTTTATAACAGACTCATCTTGTCCTGTCATACAGACCAGGACATAGAAGCAAGAAGGAAGACTCAGAATGCCTGGGACTATCATTACAAAGCATGTTTCTTTGAAAAGTGAATAGGTAATTGGGAAACATTAGGTACCTACTCTGCATATTACCGAGTTGTAGTACACCCTCAGCGTCAGCCATTCCATTAACTTTTGCACAGTGCAACTGGAATGTATTTTTTTTTGTGGGCTTCAAAGGGAAAACAGTCCGCACACTAAACCCAACAACTGAAAATTATATTGTTGCAGCGCCCTTAAGCCCCAATCATCATCATCGTCGTCGTCGTCGTCGTCGTCGTCGTCGTCGTCGTCGTCGTCGTCGTCGTCGTCGTCGTCGTCGTCGTCGTCGTCGTCGTCGTCGTCGTCGTCGTCGTCGTCGTCGTCGTCGTCGTCGTCGTCGTCGTCGTCGTCGTCGTCGTCGTCGTCGTCGTCGTCGTCGTCGTCGTCGTCGTCGTCGTCGTCGTCGTCGTCGTCGTCGTCGTCGTCGTCGTCGTCGTCGTCGTCGTCGTCGTCGTCGTCGTCGTCGTCGTCGTCGTCGTCGTCGTCGTCGTCGTCGTCGTCGTCGTCGTCGTCGTCGTCGTCGTCGTCGTCGTCGTCGTCGTCGTCGTCGTCGTCGTCGTCGTCGTCGTCGTCGTCGTCGTCGTCGTCGTCGTCGTCGTCGTCGTCGTCGTCGTCGTCGTCGTCGTCGTCGTCGTCGTCGTCGTCGTCGTCGTCGTCGTCGTCGTCGTCGTCGTCGTCGTCGTCGTCGTCGTCGTCGTCGTCGTCGTCGTCGTCGTCGTCGTCGTCGTCGTCGTCGTCGTCGTCGTCGTCGTCGTCGTCGTCGTCGTCGTCGTCGTCGTCGTCGTCGTCGTCGTCGTCGTCGTCGTCGTCGTCGTCGTCGTCGTCGTCGTCGTCGTCGTCGTCGTCGTCGTCGTCGTCGTCGTCGTCGTCGTCGTCGTCGTCGTCGTCGTCGTCGTCGTCGTCGTCGTCGTCGTCGTCGTCGTCGTCGTCGTCGTCGTCGTCGTCGTCGTCGTCGTCACAATTTCAAAACATTAATATGACATTTTTACAACATTAATTTGTGTGTGTGTGTATTTTTTGGCATGTCCATCAAATAGTTGTGAAGAAATGATCCTCAGAAAGCCATGGCTACTTACCATTAGTAGGGCCACAGATATATAGATTCTTCCTCAGTTGATGGAAGACCTTTGCACACGCTTGTTATTAGACTGGCAAATGGCCAATCGCATATGCTAATTGGCTATATCGATCTTGTAGCCCAAATCATCATCATCATCATTGTGCTGTTTGTTGAACTTGGACTTCATGTTTTTTTGTGTGTGATATTTGCAGAGTGCTTGTATATTTGATGGGAGAGCTTCAAGCTACAGTTGAGATCTCTGTCGAACTTCACAAGTTTTTCAATGTCGACCTTTTCCAAAGAGGGTAAGTGCACTCTGTAACCACTGCAGCTGTCACACTCCCTAATCTTTGACTGCTATGTTAGGCTACTTTTTACCTTGAAATGTACCACCTATTTGTATTATTCCATTGCTAGGTTGCTTGGCATACATGCAATAAGTACTCATCTCTTTGCTTTGTGCGATTTGTTAAGAGCCCTCATCAGCCCCTGCTGTTGGACTTATTAACGTGCATGACATCATTTTTGCCAGAGTTGTTTTTACACTTCTTGGCTTGTTTTACATCATCACATTACTGTCATGTGATTATTGTGATAGTACCACAATTATGATGACCAGCAGCAAACTTTGCTTAGCTGGGAGGACCCACCAGGATCCAGCAAAGATATTCTGCTTGTCATGAGCAGGACCTGCCTGACCAAGTCTGATGAATGATGTGTGATGAGTAGCTTTAATAACTCGGTTACGTGTGCGAATGTGTGCATATACCATTGCCGGGGCGTAGTTGGGGGTAGTCATGTGCTGTTTTCAGCAGTTACTATTTTCTGCCTTCTTTTTATGACCACGCCTAAACCAAACACTCAGCCGGCCTCTCTTCTTTTGCTTGTTTAGGTTTGTTTCCATTTCCTAGCTGGGAGTGCCGCGACATTTTCTCTTCTGTTCTCTGGTGTTAACGTAATGTGCCGTACGTCGTTGGGATCGAGGGCGGGGCACGCCTGGTCACCTGGTCAGTGGGGGTGTATTCCATATTTTACAAACTACTATATCCGAGGCCATATCATGTTCTCGCTGCCTCCACCTGTCCTGGTAGCGACTTGCTGCCCTACACTGGCGCCAGTTCTGTCATTTAACCGGGTCTCTTCTTGGTGCCTCTCGGCGGCAGGCTGTACCAAGTACAGGCCTGTCTGCAGGTGTCTCCCAAACTCCTCCACCAGATCGAGCTGACATGCGGCCAGCCCTCGCCCAATGCGCATGCGCACACGGCGGTGGCGGCGGCTCGCGCCGACCAGCAGCGCGCTGTCAGCCAGTCGTTCCAGATCCTCTACCGCAACGAGGAGGTGGTGCTCGAGGACGTGTTCAACTTCAAGGCACATGTGCTCCTCGATTCCAACAAGGTACAAATCATGTCCAAACGAACAACCACGACCATCTCAGTGCATGCAGGCTATATGTACAGGTGTTATGTAGAAATGATGCTCGGAAGTGTTTTATGAGAAAATTGTTCTTAAGTAAGCATATGTTGTTACCTTAAATCCGATCGCGCATTTCCAATTAAACGGCAAGTTTTACGACCATACACTTTTGTTCATGTCGTTGAGGCTCGGGGCTGTCTTGTCTTTGTTCCTTTGTCCTGATAGCAACCAGCATGCCCCAGCCAGCTCACCATCCCAGTGGTACATGTTCCGGAGTGGGCCAGTCTCCAACAGAGCTGCTCTGACCTGACGGCCGACCTTTCTGTACAGCTGGTCGAAGGTCTGGAGAGGGCCGGGTTCCAACAGAGCTGCTCTGACCTGACGGCCGACCTCTCTGTACAGCTGGTCGAAGGTCTGGAGAGGGCTGGGTTCCACCTGTGTGTTCCGGAGTGGGCCAGTCTCCAACAGAGCTGCTCTGACCTGACGGCCGACCTCTCTGTACAGCTGGTCGAAGGTCTGGAGAGGGCCGGGTTCCAACAGAGCTGATCTGACCTGACGGCCGACCTCTCTGTACAGCTGGTCGAAGGTCTGGAGAGGGCTGGGTTCCACCTGTGTGTTCCGGAGTGGGCCAGTCTCCAACAGAGCTGCTCTGACCTGACGGCCGACCTCTCTGTACAGCTGGTCGAAGGTCTGGAGAGGGCCGGGTTCCAACAGAGCTGATCTGACCTGACGGCCGACCTCTCTGTACAGCTGGTCGAAGGTCTGGAGAGGGCCGGGTTCCAACAGAGCTGATCTGACCTGACGGCCGACCTCTCTGTACAGCTGGTCGAAGGTCTGGAGAGGGCTGGGTTCCACCTGTGTGTTCCGGAGTGGGCCAGTCTCCAACAGAGCTGCTCTGACCTGACGGCCGACCTCTCTGTACAGCTGGTCGAAGGTCTGGAGAGGGCCGGGTTCCAACAGAGCTGATCTGACCTGACGGCCGACCTCTCTGTACAGCTGGTCGAAGGTCTGGAGAGGGCCGGGTTCCTCCTGCTGGTGGAGCTGCACTTCTGTGAGAGCGGCGGTGATAACAGTCCCGAGGCGTCCACCGCTGCGATGCAGCTCATCTCCAGCAGGACCCTGAAGCTGCACTTCTCACCTCTCAGGTACCTACTCCTGCCGGCCGGCTGGCTGATCTGATCTGCTGGCTGATCTGCTATGTTAACCTGTGCGGCGGTCCTGACGGTAAATAACGTGACGTCACGGCCATGAACTATTCAGGGCTCCCGATTCAAATAGTATATTGTTTGAGATAAATGCATACATTGATGGACAGTCACCTGTGCCAGCCTGCCATTGGCCGAGCACTAAGTTCGTACCATGCCGTCAGTTGTGCCTGATGCGGTTGTGGAACTGTCTAGTGTCTAATCCCTACGTATGCCGTCCGTGAGTGGACTGGTGACGTCATTGGTCTGCCTGTGACCGTGTGTGCCCGTTTAGTTCCCTCGTATGCCGTCCGTGAGTGGACTGGTAACGTCATTGGTCTGCCTGTGACCGTGTGTGCCCGTCTAGTTCCCTCGTATGCCGTCCGTGAGTGGACTGGTGACGTCATTGGTCTGCCTGTGACCGTGTGTGCCCGTCTAGTTGCCTCGTCTGCCGTCCGTGAGTGGACTGGTGACGTGTCATTGCAGGGGCCTGCACTACCACCTGCCGGTGCTGTTTGACTATTTCCACCTGGCTGCTGTGTCGCTGACCTTCCACGCGGCGCTGGTGGCCGTCCACCAGCCCTACATCGAGTGAGTGTGGCGGCAGCCGGGATTCACGGTCGGCCAGGCCGGGATTCACGGTCGGCCAGGCCGGGATTCACGGGCTGTCAACGCGGCGGACAGGACTATCATGGGGTTCCAGAGGTGGCTGGAACGGAGCTGAGACGCACTGGCGGCGGGACGGGTGCTGACGGGGTACTGGGGGCGACTGGCACCGATAAAGCGCGCTCCGGTAACCGGCTGAAGTGCCATGGCCATTGATCAATGGTGGTTACTGGCCGGAGCTGACCACTCAGTCATCCTTACAGTCGTGCGCATCGTTTAAGGCTCTCATATTGGCTCATTGTCTGTGGTTTGGTGTGTTTGGGGCGGATAAATGCGGCCTCAGTGTGCCAAGCTGTGGGAGCGTCACCTCTGCGCCGTGATGTGTCGCGCTCGACTGTCATGATGGCCGCGCCGCGCTGGTCTGTTCTGTGATGTGTGGGGGCGTCGGGTCATATTATGTACCGGGTCTGTGTGTGATGCCATTGTCCTCTCCCTGTGCCACCTTGCGTCTCTCAGGAGGCCAAACAACGGCCTGACGCCCAGCTGGTGAGTGGTCTTTTTACCTGCACTGTGCCACTGTGTCACACATTGTGTAGTGTGTCAGACATTGTGTAGTGTGTCACACATTGTGTAGTGTGTCAGACATTGTGTAGTGTGTCAGACATTGTGTAGTGTGTCAGACACTGTGTCAGATACCGTCAAATACTGTTTCAGACACTGTCAGAGACACTGTCAGACACTGTGTAGTGTGTCAGACACTGTGTCAGACACTGTGTAGTGTGTCAGACACTGTGTCATACACTGTGTCAGACACTGTGTCAGACACTGTAGTGTGTCAGACACTGTGTCAGACACTGTGTAGTGTGTCAGACACTGTGTAGTGTGTCAGACACTGTGTCAGCCACTGTGTCAGACACTGTAGTGTGTCAGACACTGTGTCAGACACTGTGTCAGACAATGTGTCAGATGCTGTGTAGTGTGTCAGACACTGTGTCAGCCACTGTGTCAGATACTGTGTCAGATACTGTGTAGTGTGTCAGACACTGTGTCAGACACTGTGTCATACACTGTGTCAGACACTGTGTAGTGTGTCAGACACTGTGTCAGCCACTGTGTCAGACACTGTGTCAGACACTGTAGTGTGTCAGCCACTGTGTCAGACACTGTGTAGTGTGTCAGACACTGTGTCAGACACTGTGTCAGATACTGTGTAGTGTGTCAGACACTGTGTCAGCCACTGTGTCAGATACTGTGTAGTGTGTCAGACACTGTGTCAGACACTGTGTCATACACTGTGTCAGACACTGTGTAGTGTGTCAGACACTGTGTCAGCCACTGTGTCAGACACTGTAGTGTGTCAGACACTGTGTCAGACACTGTTTAGTGTGTCAGACACTGTGTCAGATACTGTGTCAGACACTGTAGTGTGTCAGACACTGTGTCAGACACTGTGTAGTGTGTCAGACACTGTGCCACACACTGTCAGACACTGTGTCAGACACTGTGTAGTGTGTCAGACACTGTGTCAGACACTGTCAGACACTGTAGTGTGTCATACACTGTGTCAGACACTGTGTCAGACACTGTGTCAGACACTGTCAGACACTGTAGTGTGTCAGACACTGTCAGACACTGTAGTGTGTCATACACTGTGTCAGACACTGTGTCAGACACTGTCAGACACTGTAGTGTGTCAGACACTGTGTAGTGTGTCATACACTGTCAGACACTGTGTAGTGTGCCAGACACTGTGTCAGACACTGTCAGACACTGTAGTGTGTCATACACTGTGTCAGACACTGTGTCAGACACTGCCAGACACTGTAGTGTGTCATACACTGTGTCAGACACTGTGTCAGACAATGTGTCAGACACTGTCAGACACTGTGTAGTGTGTCAGACACTGTCAGACACTGTGTCAGACACTGTAGTGTGTCAGACACTGTGTCAGACACTGTGTAGTGTGTCATGCACTGTGTCAGACACTGTGTAGTGTGTCAGACACTGCCAGACACTGTGTAGTGTGTCAGACACTGTGTCAGACACTGTGCCATACACTGTGCCATACACTGTGTCAGACACTGTGTAGTGTGTCAGACACTGTGTCAGACACTGTGTCAGACACTGTGTAGTGTGTCAGACACTGTGTCAAACACTGTCAGACACTGTGTCAGACACTGTGTCAGACACTGTGTCAGACACTGTGTAGTGTGTCATACACTGTGTCAGACACTGTCAGACACTGTGTAGTGTGTCATACACTGTGTCAGACACTGTGTCAGACACTGTGTCAGACACTGTGTAGTGTGTTAGACACTGTGTCAGACACTGTGTCAGACACTGTGTCAGACACTGTAGTGTGTCAGACACTGTGTAGTGTGTCAGACACTGTGTCAGACACTGTGTAGTGTGTCAGACACTGTGTCAGACACTGTGCCATACACTGTGTCAGACACTGTGTAGTGTGTCAGACACTGTGTCAGCCACTGTGTCAGACACTGTAGTGTGTCAGACACTGTGTCAGACACTGTGTCAGACACTGTGTCAGACACTGTGTCAGACACTGTGTAGTGTGTCAGACACTGTGTCAAACACTGTCAGACACTGTGTCAGACACTGTGTAGTGTGTCAGACACTGTGTCAGACACTGTCAGACACTGTAGTGTGTCATACACTGTCAGACATTGTGTAGTGTGTCAGACACTGTGTCAGACACTGTCAGACACTGTAGTGTGTCATACACTGTGTCAGACACTGTGTCAGACAATGTGTCAGACACTGTCAGACACTGTGTCAGACACTGTGTAGTGTGTCAGACACTGTCAGACACTGTGTCAGACACTGTAGTGTGCCAGACACTGTGTAGTGTGTCATACACTGTGTCAGACACTGTGTAGTGTGTCAGATACTGTGTCAGACACTGTGTAGTGTGTCAGACACTGTGTCAGACACTGTGTCAGACACTGTGTCAGACACTGTGTAGTGTGTCAGACACTGTGTCAAACACTGTCAGACACTGTGTAGTGTGTCAGGCACTGTGTCAGACACTGTGTCACACTGTGCCATTCACTTTGTCAGACACTGTCAGACACTGTCATACACTGACACTGTGTCAGACACTGTGTCAGGCACTGTGTAGTGTGTCAGACACCGTGTCAGACACTGTGTCAGATACTGTGTCAGACACTGTGTCAGACACTGTCAGACACTGTGTCAGATACTGTCAGACACTGACACTGTCAGACACTGTGTCAGACACTGTGTCAGACACTGTGTAGTGTGCCAGACACTGTGTCAGACACTGTCAGAGACACTGTGTAGTGTGTCGGACACTGTCAGAGACACTGCGTAGTGTGTCAGACACTGTGTCAGACACTGTGTCAGACACTGTGTAGTGTGTCAGACATTGTGTCAGACTGTGTCAGACATTGTGTCAGACTGTGTCAGACTGTCAGACACTGTCAGACACTGTGTAGCGTGTCAGACACTGTCAGAGACACTGTGTCAGAAACTGTGTAGTGTGTCAGACACTGTGTCACACTATGTAGTATGTCATACACTGTGTCAGATACACTGTGTAGTGTGTCAGACACTGTGTAGTGTGTCAGACATTGTGTCAGACACTGTCAGACATTGTGTCAGACACTGTCAGACACTGTCAGACACTGTGTCAGACACTCAGACACTGTGTCAGACACTGTGTAGTGTGTCAGACACTGTCAGACACTGTGTAGTGTGTCAGACACTGTGTCAGACACTGTGTAGTGTGTCAGACACTGTGTCAGACACTGTGTAGTGTGTCAGACACTGTGTCAGACACTGTGTCAGACACTGTCAGACACTGTGTCAGACACTGTAGTGTGTCAGACACTGTGTAGTGTGTCATACACTGTGTCAGACACTGTGTAGTGTGTCAGACACTGTCAGACACTGTGTAGTGTGTCAGACACTGTGTCAGACACTGTGTAGTGTGTCAGAAACTGTGTCAGACACTGTGTAGTGTGTCAGACACTGTGTCAGACACTGTGTCAGACACTGTGTCAGACACTGTGTCAGACACTGTGTCAGACACTGTAGTGTGTCAGACACTGTGTAGTGTGTCAGACACTGTGTCAGACACTGTGTAGTGTGTCAGACACTGTGTCAGACACTGTGTCAGACACTGTAGTGTGTCAGACACTGTGTAGTGTGTCAGACACTGTGTCAGACACTGTGTAGTGTGTCGGACACTGCCAGACACTGTGTAGTGTGTCAGACACTGTGTCAGACACTGTGTAGTGTGTCAGACACTGTGTCAGACACTGTGTAGTGTGTCAGACACTGTGTCAGACACTGTGTCAGACACTGTGTCAGACACTGTAGTGTGTCAGACACTGTGTAGTGTGTCAGACACTGTGTCAGACACTGTGTAGTGTGTCAGACACTGTGTCAGACACTGTGTCAGACACTGTGTAGTGTGTCAGACACTGTCAGACACTGTGTAGTGTGTCAGACACTGTGTCAGACACTGTAGTGTGTCAGACACTGTGTCAGACACTGTGTAGTGTGTCAGACACTGTGTCAGACACTGTGTCAGACACTGTGTCAGACACTGTGTCAGACACTGTAGTGTGTCATACACTGTGTAGTGTGTCATACACTGTGTCAGACACTGTGTCAGACACTGTGTAGTGTGTCAGACACTGTGTCAGACACTGTGTAGTGTGTCATACACTGTGTAGTGTGTCAGACATTGTGTCAGACTCTGCGTCAGAGACACTGTGTCAGACACCGTGTCACACACTGTGTAGTGTGTCAGACACTGTGTCACTGTGTAGTGTGCCAGACACTGTCAGAGATACAGTGTCACACACAGTGTCAGACACTGTGTTGTGTGTCAGACATTGTGTCAGACTCTGCATCAGACACTGTGTAGTGTGTCAGACTCTGCGTCAGAGACACAGTGTCAGACATTGTGTCAAACTCTGCATCATATACTGTATCAGACACTGCAGTGTGTCAGACATTGTGTCAGAGACACTGTGTCAGACACTGTAGTGCGTCAGACACTGTATCAGACTGTCAGACACTGTCAGACACTGTGTAGTGTGTCAGACACTGTCATCCACTGTGTAGTGTGTCAGACACTGTGTCAGACACTGTCAGACACTGTGTAGTGTGTCAGACACTGTGTCAGCCACTGTGCCAGACACTGTGTCAGACACTGTCAGACACTGTGTAGTGTGTCAGACATTGTGTCAGACATTGTGTCAGACTCTGTGTCAGACACTGTGTCAGACACTGTCAGACACTGTGTCAGACACTGTGTAGTGTGTCAGACACTGTCAGCCACTGTGTCAGATACTGTGTCAGACACTGTGTAGTGTGTCAGACATTGTGTCAGACTCTGTGTCAGATATTCCCGCGCGGCACGCAGCTCTGTAGTCCATCTGGACATCGGCATGCCGTGCGTGTTGTAGAGGCCGCATGGCGTTGTCAGAAAGGGCAACGCGGTTTGTGTGTGTCAGTTTTCTTTGTAGTCTGTCTCCAGTTTATTTGTTGTTTTGCGCGTTCAAGCGTCTCCTTATAATGGGAAGTTAACTATGTGTTTTTCGTGTTTTATTCTCTTATTTGTGTTGCTTTCCTTGTGTTTCCTTTAAACCAAACCTTACTTCAGATGCATGATATACAAGTACAAACATATAACTATATAGCTGACATTGAACACACTCGTATATTTCATCACTCTTTTGGGGAAAACACTGTATTTACCGATCTTGGTGGCAATTTGTGGTCTGCATTGATCTGCGTCTGCATCTAGTATACCGGTGGCTTCTAGTTGGCGGCATCTGGCGAACTTTGGAGTACATATCACATTACAATGACCCTTCGCTGGGCTTTCACTGACCCCTGCCACGTACTCAGACCTGTTGGCTGTGACCTCTCTATGACTTGGTGACAATTGACTAACCTCGGGATTGCTGTGTACCCGTGCCGCTGATATCATGAGGATCTGGTCTGGTATGTGATGAATTGAAGTGACCTCTGTGCCCTGACCGCAGCACGCCGCGGCCCAAACCGTGGTACTCGTCACCAAAGGCGTCCGGGTCGCGAGGTCAGCCTGCGTTCTCTACAATGGAAACGGTCATCTTCGGTCCACAGGTAAGACTAACTGCCCGGCCCGCCAGCCAGTCACCTCCGAAGTGAGCCAATCGGCGAGCCAGCCGCCCACCACCCGCCGACATACAGCCAGCTAGCCAACCGGCTGCGCTAGACGGGGTGCTTGGCGTGCGTCAAGTGCGAGATCCAGACATGTA
Organism: Chirona hameri; assembly: GCA_036785665.1. Classification (NCBI taxonomy): domain Eukaryota; kingdom Metazoa; phylum Arthropoda; class Thecostraca; order Balanomorpha; family Balanidae; genus Chirona; species Chirona hameri. The sequence goes on from JAXIVJ010010192.1 coordinate 21,414, forward strand.
GCGAAATTAGTATCAAACTTTAAAAGTTAAAACTGTAATAACAACATTTATTCTAGCGTTTATTAGACAGAATATGTAATTTACTTGGTGTGTTGGATTGCTTTAATATATTGAGAGAGCAAAATACTTCTTAGACAGGTTTCTTCGCTTCGGGAAATACGTCTGACCGTTGTGACTTGGATATGACCGACGTGCGACATTTCGGAAAATCTTAATCCCTTTCCCGGCCGCCACGTGACATTGTCTTATCTCCACGTCCCGACTTGTCGCAGTGCCGCGATGTGCATGTTTACACCGTTTGCCTAACTGCCCGCGTCTGCCTCTGTCCTCAGGCGGGCTGCTCGTCGAGCTCGCGCCTCTCCCACGCTCGCTCCGTGCACCGCTCGGTATGCTCCCTGCTGCTGGCGAGCTACGAGTCGCTGCAGAGCCAACTGGGGGTGGTGAACCGGCTGCTGCCGGCCTGGCAGCGACTGCCGTCCGCGGCCACGGACTGCCGACGTCGGCTGGACGCGCTCTCCGAGACGGCCAAGGTGAGCGGAGAGGAACGGCCGGCTGGGAGACAGGCAGCGCAGGGCAGGGTGGATCACAGCATCAGGGCAGAGGAACAGGGAGTGGAAGTTCTGAAGGACTGCAAGTGTAGGTGGAGCAGAGGAGGGTAGGTGGAGGCCCTATGGTGTGACCAATTGTAGGTGGAGCAGAGGGGAGTAGATGGAGGCCCTATGGTGTGACCGATTGTAGGTGGAGGCCCTATGGTGTGACCAATTGTAGGTGGAGCAGAGGAGGGTAGATGGAGGCCCTATGGTGTGACCGATTGTAGGTGGAGCAGAGGGGAGTAGATGGAGGCCCTATGGTGTGACCGATTGTAGGTGGAGCAGAGGGGAGTAGGCGGAGGCCCTATGGTGTGACCAATTGTAGGTGGAGCAGAGGGGAGTAGATGGAGGCCCTATGGTGTGACCGATTGTAGGTGGAGCAGAGGAGGGTAGATGGAGGCCCTATGGTGTGACCGATTGTAGATTGAGGCCCTATGGTGTGACCAATTGAAGGTGGAGCAGAGGAGGGTAGAGGGAGGCCCTATGGTGTGACCGATTGTAGATGGAGGCCCTATGATGTGATCAATTGTAGGTGGAGGCCCTATGGTGTGACCAATTGAAGGTGGGGGCCCTATGGTGTGACCAATTGTAGGTGGAGCAGAAGAGGGTAGATGGAGGCCCTATGGTGTGACCAATTGAAGGTGGAGCAGAGGAGGGTAGATGGAGGCCCTATGGTGTGACCGATTGTAGATGGAGGCCCTATGGTGTGACCAATTGAAGGTGGAGCAGAGTAGAGTAGATGGAGGCCCTATGGTGTGACCGATTGTAGGTAGAGGCCCTATGGTGTGACCAATTGTAGGGGAGCAGAGGGGAGTAGATGGAGGCCCTATGGTGTGGCCGATTGTAGGTGGAGCAGAGGGGAGTAGATGGAGACCCTATGGTGTGACCGATTGTAGGCGGAGCAGAGGAGGGTGGATGGAGGCCCTATGGTGTGACCAATTGTAGATGGAGCAGAGGAGGGTAGATGGAGACCCTATGTTGTGACCGATTGTAGGTGGAGCAGAGGAGGGTAGATGGAGGCCCTATGGTGTGACCGATTGTAGATGGAGCAGAGGAGGGTAGATGGAGGCCCTATGGTGTGACCAATTGTAGGTGGAGGCCCTATGGTGTGACCAATTGTAGGTGGAGCAGAGGAGGGTAGGTAGAGGCCCTATGGTGTGACCGATTGTAGGTGGAGGCCCTATGGTGTGACCAATTGTAGGTGGAGCAGAGGGGAGTAGATGGAGGCCCTATGGTGTGACCAATTTAAGGTGGAGCAGAGGAGGGTAGAAGGAGGCCCTATGGTGTGACCGATTGTAGGTGAAGCAGAGGAGGGTAGATGGAGACCCTATGGTGTGACCGATTGTAGGTGGAGGCCCTATGGTGTGACCAATTGTAGGTGGAGCAGAGGAGGGTAGATGGAGGCCCTATGGTGTGACCAATTGAAGGTGGAGCAGAGGAGGGTAGATGGAGGCCCTATGGTGTGACCGATTGTAGGCGGAGGCCCTATGGTGTGACCAATTGTAGGTGGAGCAGAGGGGAGTAGATGGAGGCCCTATGGTGTGACCAATTGAAGGTGGAGCAGAGGAGGGTAGATGGAGGCCCTATGGTGTGACCGATTGTAGGTGGAGCAGAGGGGAGTAGATGGAGGCCCTATGGTGTGACCAATTGTAGGTGGAGCAGAGGAGAGTAGATGGAGACCCTATGGTGTGACCGATTGTAGATGGAGGCCCTATGGTGTGACCAATTGTAGGTGGAGCAGAGGAGGGTAGATGGAGGCCCTATGGTCTGACCGATTGTAGATGGAGGCCCTATGGTGTGACTAATTGTAGGTGGAGGGTAGGTGGAGGCCCTATGGTGTAACCAATTGTAGATGGAGCCCCTATGGTGTGACAAATTGTAGGTGGAGCAGAGGGGAGTAGATGGAGGCCCTATGGTGTGACTAATTGTAGGTGGAGCAGAGGAGGGTAGATGGAGGCCCTATGGTGTGACCGATTGTAGGTGGAGCAGAGGAGGGTAGATGGAGGCCCTATGGTGTGACCAATTGTAGGTGGAGCAGAGGGGAGTAGATGGAGGCCCTATGGTGTGACCAATTGAAGGTGGTGCAGAGGAGGGTAGATGGAGGCCCTATGGTGTGACCGATTGTAGATGGAGGCCCTATGGTGTGACCAATTGTAGGTGGAGGCCCTATGGTGTGATCAATTGTAGGTGGAGGCCCTATGGTGTGACCAATTGAAGGTGGAGCAGAGGAGGGTAGATGGAGGCCCTATGGTGTGACCGATTGTAGATTGAGGCCCTATGGTGTGACCAATTGTAGGTGGAGCAGAGGGGAGTAGATGGAGGCCCTATGGTGTGACCGATTGTAGGTGGAGCAGAGGGGAGTAGATGGAGGCCCTATGGTGTGGCCGATTGTAGGTGGAGCAGAGGGGAGTAGATGGAGACCCTATGGTGTAACCGATTGTAGGTGGAGCAGAGGAGGGAAGATGGAGGCCTTATGGTGTGACCAATTGTAGATGGAGCAGAGGAGGGTAGATGGAGACCCTATGGTGTGACCGATTGTAGGTGGAGCAGAGGAGGGTAGATTGAGGCCCTATGGTGTGACCGATTGTAGATTGAGCAGAGGAGGGTAGATGGAGGCCCTATGGTGTGACCAATTGTAGGTGGAGGCCCTATGGTGTGACCAATTGTAGGTGGAGGCCCTATGGTGTGGCCAATTGTAGGTGGAGCAGAGGAGGGTAGGTGGAGGCCCTATGGTGTGACCGATTGTAGGTGGAGGCCCTATGGTGTGACCAATTGTAGGTGGAGCAGAGGAGGGTAGATGAAGACCCTATGGTGTGACCGATTGTAGGTAGAGGCCCTATGGTGTGACCAATTGTAGGTGGAGCAGAGGAGGGTAGATGGAGGCCCTATGGTGTGACCAATTGAAGGTGGAGCAGAGGAGGGTAGATGGAGGCCCTATGGTGTGACCGATTGTAGGCGGATGCCCTATGGTGTGACCAATTGTAGGTGGAGCAGAGGGGAGTAGATGGAGGCCCTATGGTGTGACCAATTGTAGGTGGAGCAGAGGGGAGTAGATGGAGGCCCTATGGTGTGGCCGATTGTAGGTGGAGCAGAGGGGAGTAGATGGAGGCCCTATGGTGTGACCAATTGTAGGTGGAGCAGAGGAGGGTAGATGGAGACACTATGGTGTGACCGATTGTAGATGGAGGCCCTATGGTTTGACCAATTGTAGGTGGATCAGAGGAGGGTAGATGGAGGCCCTATGGTCTGACCGATTGTAGGTGGAGGTCCTATGGTGTGACCAATTGCAGGTGGAGGCCCTATGGTGTGACCAATTGTAGGTGGAGCAGAGGAGGGTAGGTGGAGACCCTATGGTGTGACCAATTGTAGGCGGAGGCCCTATGGTGTGACCAATTGTAGGTGGAGCAGAGGGGAGTAGATGGAGGCCCTATGGTGTGACTAATTGTAGGTGGAGCAGAGGAGGGTAGATGGAGGCCCTATGGTGTGACCGATTGTAGGTGGAGCAGAGGAGGGTAGATGAGGGCCCTATGGTGTGACCAATTGTAGGTGGAGGCCCTATGGTGTGACCAATTGTAGGTGGAGGCCCTATGGTGTGACCAATTGTAGGTGGAGCAGAGGGGGGTAGATGGAGGCCCTATGGTGTGACCGATTGTAGGTGGAGCAGAGGAGGGTAGATGAAGGCCCTATGGTGTGACCAATTGTAGGTGGAGCAGAGGAGGGTAGATGGAGGCCCTATGGTGTGACCAATTGTAGGTGGAGCAGTGGGGAGTAGATGGAGGCCCTATGGTGTGACCAATTGTAGGTGGAGCAGACGGGAGTAGATGGAGGCCCTATGCTGTGACCGATTGAAGATGGAGCAGAGGAGGGTAGATGGAGGCCCTATGGTGTGACCGATTGTAGATGGAGCAGAGGAGGGTAGATGGAGGCCCTATGGTATGACCAATTGTAGGTGGAGCAGAGGAGGTTAGATGGAGGCCTTATGGTGTGACCGATTGTAGATGGAGGCCCTATGGTATGACCAATTGTAGGTGGAGCAGAGGAGGGTAGATGGAGGCCCTATGGTGTGACCGATTGTAGATGGAGGCCCTATGGTGTGACCAATTGTAGGTGGAGGCCCTATGGTGTGACCAATTGTAGGTGGAGGCCCTATGGTGTGACCAATTGAAGGTGGAGCAGAGGAGGGTAGATGGAGGCCCTATGGTGTGACCGATTGTAGATTGAGCCCTATGGTGTGACCAATTGTAGGTGGAGCAGAGGGGAGTAGATGGAGGCCCTATGGTGTGACCGATTGTAGGTGGAGCAGAGGGGAGTAGATGGAGGCCCTATGGTGTGGCCGATTGTAGGTGGAGCAGAGGGGAGTAGATGGAGACCCTATGGTGTGACCGATTGTAGGTGGAGCAGAGGAGGGTAGATGGAGGCCTTATGGTGTGACCAATTGTAGATGGAGCAGAGGAGGGTAGATGGAGACCCTATGGTGTGACCGATTGTAGGTGGAGCAGAGGAGGGTAGATTGAGGCCCTGTGGTGTGACCGATTGTAGATGGAGCAGAGGAGGGTAGATGGAGGCCCTATGGTGTGACCAATTGTAGGTGGAGGCCCTATGGTGTGACCAATTGTAGGTGGAGGCCCTATGGTGTGACCATTTGTAGGTGGAGCAGAGGAGGGTATTGTGGAGGCCCTATGGTGTGACCGATTGTAGGTGGAGGCCCTATGGTGTGACCAATTGTAGGTGGAGCAGAGGGGAGTAGATGGAGGCCCTATGGTGTGACCAGCAGAGGAGGGTAGATGGAGGCCCTATGGTGTGACCGATAGTAGGTGGAGCAGAGGAGGGTAGATGGAGACCCTATGGTGTGACCGATTGTAGGTAGAGGCCCTATGGTGTGACCAATTGTAGGTGGAGCAGAGGAGGGTAGATGGAGGCCCTATGGTGTGACCAATTGAAGGTGGAGCAGAGGAGGGTAGATGGAGGCCCTATGGTGTGACCGATTGTAGGCGGAGGCCCTATGGTGTGACCAATTGTAGGTGGAGCAGAGGGGAGTAGATGGAGGCCCTATGGTGTGACCAATTGTAGGTGGAGCAGAGAGGAGTAGATGGAGGCCCTATGGTGTGGCCGATTGTAGGTGGAGCAGAGGGGAGTAGATGGAGGCCCTATGGTGTGACCAATTGTAGGTGGAGCAGAGGAGGGTAGATGGAGACCCTATGGTCTGACCGATTGTAGGTGGAGGTCCTATGGTGTGACCAATTGCAGGTGGAGGCCCTATGGTGTGACCAATTGTAGGTGGAGCAGAGGAGGGTAGGTGGAGACCCTATGGTGTGACCAATTGTAGGTGGAGGCCCTATGGTGTGACCAATTGTAGGTGGAGCAGAGGGGAGTAGATGGAGGCCCTATGGTGTGACCAATTGTAGGTGGAGCAGAGGAGGGTAGATGGAGGCCCTATGGTGTGACCGATTGTAGGTGGAGCAGAGGAGGGTAGATGGGGGCCCTATGGTGTGACCAATTGTAGGTGGAGGCCCTATGGTGTGACCAATTGTAGGTGGAGGCCCTATGGTGTGACCAATTGTAGGTGGAGCAGAGGGGGGTAGATGGAGACCCTATGGTGTGACCGATTGTAGGTGGAGCAGAGGAGGGTAGATGGAGGCCCTATGGTGTGACCAATTGTAGGTGGAGGCCCTATGGTGTGACCAATTGTAGGTGGAGCAGAGGGGGGTAGATGGAGGCCCTATGGTGTGACCGATTGTAGGTGGATCAGAGGAGGGTAGATGGAGGCCCTATGGTGTGACCAATTGTAGGTGGAACAGTGGGGAGTAGATGGAGGCCCTATGGTGTGACCAATTGTAGGTGGAGCAGAGGGGAGTAGATGGAGGCCCTATGGTGTGACCGATTGAAGATGGAGCAGAGGAGGGTAGATGGAGGCCCTATGGTGTGACCGATTGTATGTGGAGCAGAGGAGGGTAGATGGAGGCCCTATAGTATGACCAATTGTAGGTGGAGCAGAGGAGGATAGATGGAGGCCCTATGGTGTGACCGATTGTAGATGGAGGCCCTATGGCATGACCAATTGTAGGTGGAGCAGAGGAGGGTAGATGGAGGCCCTATGGTGTGACCGATTGTAGATGGAGGCCCTATGGTGTGACCAATTGTAGGTGAGCAGAGGAGGGTAGATGGAGGCCCTATGGTGTGACCAATTGTAGGTGGTGCAGAGGAGGGTAGATGGAGGCCCTATGGTGTGACCAATTGTAGGTGGAGCAGAGGAGGGTAGATGGAGGCCCTATGGTGTGACCAATTGTAGGTGGAGCAGAGGAGGGTAGGTGGAGGCCCTATGGTGTGACCAATTGTAGGTGGAGCAGAGGAGGGTAGATGGAGGCCCTATGGTGTGGCCGATTGTAGGTGGAGGCCCTATGGTGTGACCAATTTTAGGTGGAGCAGAGGAGGGTAGATGGAGGCCCTATGGTGTGGCCGATTGTAGGTGGAGGCCCTATGGTGTGACCAATTGTAGGTGGAGCAGAGGCGGGTAGATGGAGGCCCCATGGTGTGACCGATTGAAGGGGGAGCAGAGGGGAGTAGATGGAGGCCCTATGGTGTGACCGATTGTAGGTGGAGCAGAGGAAGGTAGATGGAGGCCCTATGGTGTGACCGATTGTAGGTGGATCAGAGGAGGGTAGATGGAGGCCCTATGGTGTGACCGATTGTAGATGGAGGCGCTATGGTGTGACCGATTGTAGATGGAGGCCCTATGGTGTGACCAATGGTAGGTGGAGGCCCTATGGTGTGACCAATTGTAGGTGGAGCAGAGGGGAGTAGATGGAGGCCCTATTGTGTGACCGATTGTAGGTGGAGCAGAGGAGGGTAGATGGAGGCCCTATGGTGTGACCGATTGTAGGTAGAGGTCCTATGGTGTGACCAATTGTAGGTTGAGCAGAGGAGAGTAGATGGAGGCCCTATGGTGTGACCGATTGTAGGTGGAGCAGAGGGGAGTAGATGGAGACCCTATGATGTGACCGATTGTAAATGGAGGCCCTATGGTGTGACCAATTGTAGGTGGAGCAGAGGAGGGTAGATGGAGGCCCTATGGTGTGACCGATTGTAGATGGAGGCCCTATGGTGTGACCAATTGAAGGTGGAGCAGAGGAGGGTAGATGGAGGCCCTATGGTGTGGCCGATTGTAGGTGGAGGCCCTATGGTGTGACCGATTGTAGATGGAGCAGAGGGGAGTAGATGGAGGCCCTATGGTGTGACCGATTGAAGATGGAGCAGAGGAGGGTAGATGGAGGCCATATGGTGTGACCGATTGTAGGTGGAGCAGAGGGGAGTAGATGGAGGCCCTATGGTGTGACCGATTGTAGGTGGAGCAGAGGAGGGTAGATGGAGCCCCTATGGTGTGACCAATTGAAGGTGGAGCAGAGGAGGGTAGATGGAGGCCCTATGGTGTGACCGATTGTAGGTGGATACCCTATGGTGTGACCAATTGTAGGTGGAGCAGAAGAGGGTAGATGGAGGCCCTATGATGTGACCAATTGAAGGTGGAGCAGAGGAGGGTAGATGGAGGCCCTATGGTGTGACCAGTTGTAGGTGGAGCAGAGGAGGGTAGATGGAGGCCCTATGGTGTGACCGATTGTAGTTGGAGGCCCTATGGTGTGACCAATTGTAGGTGGAGCAGAGGAGGGTAGATGGAGGCCCTATGGTGTGACCGATTGTAGGTGGAGGCCCTATGGTGTGACCGATTGTAGGGGAGCAGAGGGGGGTAGATGGAGGCCCTATGGTGTGACCGATTGTAGGTGGAGCAGAGGAGGGTAGATGGAGGCCCTATGGTGTGACCGATTGTAGGTGGAGGCCCTATGGTGTGACCAATTGTAGGTGGAGCAGAGGAGGGTAGATGGAGGCCCTATGGTGTGACCGATTGTAGGTGGAGGCCCTATGGTGTGACCGATTGTAGGGGAGCAGAGGGGGGTAGATGGAGGCCCTATGGTGTGACCGATTGTAGGTGGAGCAGAGGGGAGTAGATGGAGACCCTATGGTGTGACCGATTGTAGATGGAGGCCCTATGGTGTGACCAATTGTAGGTGGAGCAGAGGAGGGTAGATGGAGGCCCTATGGTATGACCGATTGTAGGTGGAGCAGAGGGGAGTAGATGGAGGCCCTATGGTGTGACCAATTGTAGGTGGAGGCCCTATGGTGTGACCAATTGTAGGTGGAGCAGAGGGGAGTAGATGGAGGCCCTATTGTGTGACCGATTGTAGGTGGAGCAGAGGGGAGTAGATGGAGGCCCTATGGTGTGACCGATTGAAGATGGAGCAGAGGAGGGTAGATGGAGGCCATATGGTGTGACCGATTGTAGGTGGAGCAGAGGGGAGTAGATGGAGGCCCTATGGTGTGACCGATTGTAGGTGGAGCAGAGGAGGGTAGATGGAGGCCCTATGGTGTGACCAATTGAAGGTGGAGCAGAGGAGGGTAGATGGAGGCCCTATGGTGTGCCCGATTGTAGGTGGAGGCCCTATGGTGTGACCAATTGTAGGTGGAGCAGAAGAGGGTAGATGGAGGCCCTATGGTGTGACCAATTGAAGGTGGAGCAGAGGAGGGTAGATGGAGGCCCTATGGTGTGACCGATTGTAGGTGGAGGCCCTATGGTGTGACCAATTGTAGGTGGAGCAGAAGAGGGTAGATGGAGGCCCTATGGTGTGACCGATTGTAGGTGGAGGCCCTATGGTGTGACCAATTGTAGGTGGAGCAGAGGAGGGTAGATGGAGGCCCTATGGTGTGACCGATTGTAGGTGGAGGCCCTATGGTGTGACCGATTGTAGGGGAGCAGAGGGGGGTAGATGGAGGCCCTATGGTGTGACCAATTGTAGGATACTGACACGGAACAGTGTCAAAGTGGCGCAGAACGACTTCGCATGGTGTCTTTATTTAGGTGATTGGTTGATAAGTATGGTGCTTCTGTTCTGTATTATGGGTTATGACCTTGGTATTTTGTTTGTAAACACATTTGTTCCTTCGAGTTTCGTGTGATTATTGGTATAAATGTTTTCCAAAGAGCTATTTTATTGGTTCCGTGATGTGCGTAGAAATTCCAGTGTATATAACCATTGTTCAAAATATGTATAGCTTTGTTGCAATCCCCAGTTTAAAGCTGCGTTATCCACCTTTTTGCTGATTCATACCACTGTATCATACGTCCTATACAAAGCCAGTATCCTTCAATATTATACTAGCTCGTGTTTAATCCTTACGTGGCTAATGTTGTTGGCTGTCGTTAGCCGCGACTATCCAGTGTAGCTGGCTGGTGAGAGAGCTTTCTGAGTGTATTCGCTCTGCAGCGGCGGCGTGCCACATGCTGCAGAGTGTGTCGCTGTCACTCAGTGTGTGCCGGCGTGTGCGCGTGTGTCGGTAGGACTGCTGTCACCGCATGTTTGGCGGTGGAAGACGCTGCTCCGGCGGCCGCGGCCATGACGAGGGGCGCCGCTCCCGGGTAACGTGTCTGGTGTGTGTCATCTGCCCGCCACACCGTCCCCGAATCGGACACTGTCCCCGCCTGACCCACCGTCCGAATCGGACACTGTCCCCGCTCGTCACACCGTCCGAATCGGACACTGTCCCCGCTCGTCACACCGTCCGAATCGGACACTGTCCCCGCTCGTCACACCGTCCGAATCGGACACTGTCCCTGCCCGCCACACCGTCCCCGAATCGGACACTATCCCTGCTCGTCACACCGTCCGAATCGGACACTGTCCCCGCTCGTCACACCGTCCGAATCGGACACTGCCCTGCCTGACACACCGTCCCCAAATCGGACACTGTCCCTGCCCGACACACCGTCCGAATCGGACACTGTCCCTGCCTGACACACCGTCCGAATCGGACACTGTCCCCGCTCGTCACACTGTCCGAATCGGACACTGTCCCCGCTCGTCACACCGTCCGAATCGGACACTGTCCCTGCCTGACACACCGTCCGAATCGGACACTGTCCCTGCCCGCCACACCGTCCCCGAATCGGACACTGTCTCCGCCCGCCACACCGTCCCCGAATCGGACACTGTCCCTGCCCGCCACACCGTCCCTGAATCGGACACTGTCCCCGCTCGTCACACCGTCCGAATCGGACACTGTCCCTGCCTGACACACCGTCCGAATCGGACACTGTCACTGCCCGCCACACCGTCCCCGAATCGGACACTGTCCCCGCTCGTCACACCGTCCGAATCGGACACTGTCCCTGCCTGACACACCGTCCGAATCGGATACTGTCCCTGCTCGTCACACCGTCCGAATCGGACACTGTCCCTGCCCGCCACACCGTCCCCGAATCGGACACTATCCCTGCTCGTCACACCGTCCGAATCGGACACTGTCCCTGCCCGCCACACCGTCCCCGAATCGGACACTATCCCTGCCCGCCACACCGTCCCCGAATCGGACACTATCCCTGCCCGCCACACCGTCCCCGAATCGGACACTGTCCCTGCCCGCCACACCGTCTCCGAATCGGACACTATCCCTGCCCGCCACACCGTCCGAATCGGACACTGTCCCCGCTCGTCACACCGTCCCCGAATCGGACACTGTCCCTGCCTGACACACCGTCCCCGAATCGGACACTGTCCCCGCTCGTGACACCATGCTAATCTGCCTGCCTCTGTCAGGGCCTGACACTACCTATCTGTCCTGCCCGGCGTCCGCCACCGTCCGCATCTGACACGTCTCTATCTGTTCTCCTTGCCAACCTCCGTATCTTCCCCGCCCTCCACTGTCTGTCTGTCCTGTCCGCCACTGTCCCTGTCCTGTCCGCCACTGTCCCTGTCCTGTCCACCACTGTCCCTGTCCTGCCCGCCACTGTCCCTGTCCTGTCCGCCACTGTCCCTGTCCTGTCCGCCACTGTCCCTGTCCGCCACTGTCCCTGTCCGCCACTGTCCCTGTCCTGTCCGCCGCTGTCCCTGTCCTGTCCGCCACTGTCCCTATCCTGTCCGTCCCTGTCCTGTCCGCCACTGCCCCTGTCCTGTCCGCCACTGTCCCTGTCCTGTCCGCCACTGTCCCTGTCCTGTCCGCCACTGTCCCTGTCCTGTCCGCCACTGTCCCGGTCCTGTCCGCCACTGTCACTGTCCTGTCCGCCACTGTCCCTGTCCGCCACTGCCCCTGTCCTGTCCGCCACTGTCCCTGTCCTATCTGCCACTGTCCCTGTCCTGTCCGCCACTGTCCCTGTCCTGTCCGCCACTGTCCCTGTCCTGTCCACCACTGTCCCTGTCCTGACCGCCACTGTCCCTGTCCTGTCTGCCACTGTCCCTGTCCGCCACTGTCCCTGTCCTGTCCGCCACTGTCCCTGTCCGCCACTGCCCCTGTCCTGTCCCCACTGTCCCTGTCCTGTCCGCCACTGTCCCTATCCTGTCCGTCCCTGTCCTGTCCGCCACTGTCCCTGTCCTGTCCGCCGCTGTCCCTGTCCTGTCCGCCACTGTCCCTGTCCGCCACTGCCCCTGTCCTGTCCGCCACTGTCCCTGTCCTGTCCGCCACTGTCCCTGTCCTGGCCGCCACTGTCCCTGTCCTGTCCGCCACTGTCCCTGTCCTGTCCGCCACTGTCCCTATCCTGTCCGCCACTGTCCCTGTCCTGTCCGCCACTGTCCCTATCCTGTCCGTCCCTGTCCTGTCCGCCACTGTCCCTGTCCTGTCCGCCACTGTCCCTGTCCTGTCCGCCACTGTCCCTATCCTGTCCGTCCCTGTCCTGTCCGCCACTGTCCCTGTCCTGTCCGCCACTGTCCCTGTCCTGTCCGCCACTGTCCCTGTCCTGTCCGCCACTGTCCCTGGTATGTCCGCCACTGTCCCTGTCCTGTCCGCCACTGTCCCTGTCCTGTCCGCCACTGACCCTGTCCGCCACTGACCCTGTCCTGTCCGCCACTGTCCCTGTCCTGTCCGCCACTGTCCCTGTCCTGTCCGCCACTGTCCCTGTCCTGTCCGTCCCTGTCCTGTCCGCCACTGTCCCTGTCCTGTCCGTCCCTGTCCTGTCCGCCACTGTCCCTGTCCTGTCCGCCACTGTCCCTGGTATGTCCGCCACTGTCCCTGTCCTGTCCGCCACTGTCCCTGTCCTGTCCGCCACTGACCCTGTCCGCCACTGACCCTGTCCTGTCCGCCACTGTCCCTGTCCTGTCCGCCACTGTCCCTGTCCTGTCCACCACTGTCCCTGTCCTGACCGCCACTGTCCCTGTCCTGTCTGCCACTGTCCCTGTCCGCCACTGTCCCTGTCCTGTCCGCCACTGTCCCTGTCCGCCACTGCCCCTGTCCTGTCCCCACTGTCCCTGTCCTGTCCGCCACTGTCCCTATCCTGTCCGTCCCTGTCCTGTCCGCCACTGTCCCTGTCCTGTCCGCCGCTGTCCCTGTCCTGTCCGCCACTGTCCCTGTCCGCCACTGCCCCTGTCCTGTCCGCCACTGTCCCTGTCCTGTCCGCCACTGTCCCTGTCCTGGCCGCCACTGTCCCTGTCCTGTCCGCCACTGTCCCTGTCCTGTCCGCCACTGTCCCTGTCCTGTCCGCCACTGTCCCTGTCCTGTCCGCCACTGTCCCTGGTATGTCCGCCACTGTCCCTGTCCTGTCCGCCACTGTCCCTGTCCTGTCCGCCACTGACCCTGTCCTGTCCGCCACTGTCCCTGTCCGCCACTGTCCCTATCCTGTCCGTCCCTGTCCCTGTCCTGTCCGCCACTGTCCCTGTCCTGTCCGCCACTGTCCCTGTCCTGTCCGCCACTGTCCCTGTCCTGTCCGCCACTGTCCCTGTCCTGTCCGCCACTGTCCCTGTCCTGTCCGCCACTGTCCCTGGTATGTCCGCCACTGTCCCTGTCCTGTCCGCCACTGTCCCTGTCCTGTCCGCCACTGACCCTGTCCGCCACTGACCCTGTCCTGTCCGCCACTGTCCCTGTCCGCCACTGTCCCTATCCTGTCCGTCCCTGTCCCTGTCCTGTCCGCCACTGTCCCTGTCCTGTCCGCCACTGTCCCTGTCCTGTCCGCCACTGTCCCTGTCCTGTCCGCCACTGTCCCTGTCCTGTCCGCCACTGTCCCTGTCCTGTCCGCCACTGTCCCTGGTATGTCCGCCACTGTCCCTGTCCTGTCCGCCACTGTCCCTGTCCTGTCCGCCACTGACCCTGTCCGCCACTGACCCTGTCCTGTCCGCCACTGTCCCTGTCCGCCACTGTCCCTATCCTGTCCGTCCCTGTCCCTGTCCTGTCCGCCACTGTCCCTGTCCTGTCCGCCACTGTCCCTGTCCTGTCCGCCACTGTCCCTGTCCTGTCCGCCACTGTCCCTGTCCTGTCCGCCACTGTCCCTGTCCTGTCCGCCACTGTCCCTGTCCTGTCCGCCACTGTCCCTGTCCTGTCCGCCACTGTCCCTGTCCTGTCCGCCACTGTCCCTGGTATGTCCGCCACTGTCCCTGTCCTGTCCGCCACTGTCCCTGTCCTGTCCGCCACTGACCCTGTCCGCCACTGACCCTGTCCTGTCCGCCACTGTCCCTGTCCTGTCCGCCACTGTCCCTGTCCTGTCCGCCACTGTCCCTGTCCTGTCCGCCACTGTCCATGTCCTGTCCGCCACTGTCCCTGTCCTGTCCGCCACTGTCCATGTCCGCCACTATCCCTGTCCTATCCGCGACTGTCCCTGTCCTGTCCGCCACTGTCCCTGTCCTGTCCACCATTGCCCCTGTCCTGTCCGCCACTGTCCCTGTCCTGTCCGCCACTGTCCCTGTCCTGTCCGCCACTGTCCCTGTCCGCCACTGCCCCTGTCTTGTCCGCCACTGTCCCTATCCTGTCCGTCCCTGTCCTGTCCGCCACTGTCCCTGTCCTGTCCGCCACTGTCCCTGTCCTGTCCGCCACTGTCCCTGTCCTGTCCGCCACTGTCCCTGTCCTGTCCGCCACTGTCCCTATCCTGTCCGCCACTGTCCCTGTCCTGTCCGCCACTGTCCCTGTCCTGTCCGCCACTGTCCCTGTCCTGTCCGCCACTGTCCCTGTCATGTCCGCCACTGTCCCTGTCCGCCACTGACCCTGTCCTGTCCGCCACTGTCCCTGTCCTGTCCGCCACTGTCCCTGTCCTGTCCGCCACTGTCCCTGTCCTGTCCGCCACTGTCCCTGTCATGTCCGCCACTGTCCCTGTCCGCCACTGACCCTGTCCTGTCCGCCACTGTCCCTGTCCTGTCCGCTACCGTCCCTGTCCTGTCCGCCACTGTCCCTGTCCGCCACTGCCCCTGTCCTGTCCGCCACTGTCCCTGTCCTGTCCGCCACTGTCCCTGCCCTGTCCGCCACTGTCCCTGTCCTGTCCGCCACTGTCCCTGTCCTGTCCACCACTGTCCCTGTCATGTCCGCCACTGTCCCTGTCCTGTCCGCCACTGCCCCTGTCCGCCACTGTCCTGTCCGCCACTGTCCCTGTCCGCCACTGCCCCTGTCCTGTCCGCCACTGTCCCTGTCCTGTCCGCCACTGTCACTATCCTGTCCGTCACTGTCCTGCCCGCCACTGTCCCTGTCCTGTCCGCCACTGTCCCTGTCCTGTCCGCCACTGTCCCTGTCCTGTCCGCCACTGTCCCTGTCCTGTCCGCCACTGACCCTGTCCGCCACTGACCCTGTCCTGTCCGCCACTGTCCCTGTCCTGTCCGCCACTGTCCCTGTCCTGTCCGCCACTGTCCCTGTCCGCCACTGTCCCTGTCCGCCACTGTCCCTGTCCGCCACTGCCCCTGTCCTGTCCGCCACTGTCCCTGTCCTGTCCGCCACTGTCCCTGTCCTGTCCGCCACTGTCCCTGTCCTGTCCGCCACTGTCCATGTCCGCCACTGTCCCTGTCCTGTCCGCCACTGTCCATGTCCGCCACTGTCCCTGTCCTGTCCGCCACTGTCCCTATCCTGTCCGTCCCTGTCCCTGTCCTGTCCGCCACTGTCCCTGTCCTGTCCGCCACTGTCCCTGTCCTGTCCGCCACTGTCCCTGTCCTGTCCGCCACTGTCCCTATCCTGTCCGTCCCTGTCCCTGTCCTGTCCGCCACTGTCCCTATCCTGTCCGCCACTGTCCCTGTCCTGTCCGCCACTGTCCCTGTCCTGTCCGCCACTGTCCCTGTCCTGTCCGCCACTGTCCCTGTCCTGTCCGCCACTGTCCCTGTCCTGTCCGCCACTGTCCCTGTCCTGTCCGCCACTGTCCCTGTCCTGTCCGCCACTGTCCCTGTCCTGTCCGCCACTGTCCCTGTCCTGTCCGCCACTGTCCCTGTCCTGTCCGCCACTGTCCCTGTCCTGTCCGCCACTGTCCCTGTCCTGTCCGCCACTGTCCCTGTCCTGTCCGCCACTGTCCCTGTCCGCCACTGTCCCTGTCCGCCACTGTCCCTGTCCGCCACTGCCCCTGTCCTGTCCGCCACTGTCCCTGTCCTGTCCGCCACTGTCCCTGTCCTGTCCGCCACTGTCCCTGTCCTGTCCGCCACTGTCCCTGTCCTGTCCGCCACTGTCCCTGTCCTGTCCGCCACTGTCCCTGTCCTGTCCGCCACTGTCCCTGTCCTGTCCGCCACTGTCCCTGTCCTGTCCGCCACTGTCCCTGTCCTGTCCGCCACTGTCCCTGTCCTGTCCGCCACTGTCCCTGTCCTGTCCGCCACTGTCCCTGTCCTGTCCGCCACTGTCCCTGTCCTGTCCGCCACTGTCCCTGTCCGCCACTGTCCCTGTCCGCCACTGTCCCTGTCCGCCACTGTCCCTGTCCGCCACTGTCCCTATCCTGTCCGTCCCTGTCCCTGTCCTGTCCGCCACTGTCCCTGTCCTGTCCGCCACTGTCCATGTCCGCCACTGTCCCTGTCCTGTCCGCCACTGTCCCTGTCCTGTCCGCCACTGTCCCTGTCCTGTCCGCCACTGTCCCTGTCATGTCCGCCACTGTCCCTGTCCTGTCCGCCACTGTCCCTGTCCTGTCCGCCACTGTCCCTGTCCTGTCCGCCACTGTCCCTGTCCTGTCCGCCACTGACCCTGTCCTGTCCGCCACTGTCCCTGTCCTGTCCACCACTGTCCCTGTCCTGTCCGTCCCTGTCCTGTCCGCCACTGTCCCTGTCCTGTCCGCCACTGACCCTGTCCTGTCCGCCACTGTCCCTGTCCTGTCCGCCACTGTCACTGTCCTGTCCGCCACTGTCTCTGTCCTGTCCGCCACTATCCCTGTCCTGTCTGCCACTGTCCCTGTCCGCCACTGCCCCTGTCCTGTCCGCCACTGTCCATGTCCTGTCCGCCACTGTCCCTGTCCTGGCCGCCACTGTCCCTGTCCTGTCCGCCACTGTCCCTGTCCTGTCCGCCACTGTCCCTATCCTGTCCGTCCATGTCCTGTCCGCCACTGTCCCTGTCCTGTCCGCCACTGTCCCTGTCCTGTCCACCACTGTCCCTGTCATGTCCGCCACTGTCCCTGTCCTGTCCGCCACTGTCCCTGTCCTGTCCGCCACTGACCCTGTCCGCCACTGACCCTGTCCGCCACTGACCCTGTCCTGTCCGCCACTGTCTGTCCTGTCCGTCACTGTCCCTGTCCTGTCCGCCACTGTCCCTGTCCTGTCCGCCACTGTCCCTGTCCTGTCCGCCACTGTCCCTGTCCTGTCCGCCACTGTCCATATCCTGTCCGCCACTGTCCCTGTCCTGTCCGCCACTGTCCCTATCCTGTCCGTCCCTGTCCTATCCGCCACTGTCCCTGTCCTGTCCGCCACTGTCCCTGTCCTGTCCGCCACTGACCCTGTCCGCCACTGACTATGTCCTGTCCGCCACTATATCTCTCCTGTCCGCCACTGTCCCTGCCTCTCACTGCCCCCCCTCCCGTCACCTACCTCTCACTGCCCCCCCCCCCCCCGTGACCGGCCGGCTGACCGGCGTTTTGGCCGCGTATCTCGGCATCTTCCTTGAGGTAGTGCAACTGGCATCTTGTCGGCTTGCCTGCAACAGTGAAGCCATGTGCGCGCCGCTGGCTGAAGTAGACGCACTCAGCTGCTAGTGTGTTGTTTTCGCGCCGCTGGCTGAAGTAGACGCACTCAGCTGCTAGTGTGTTGTTTTCTCTGCAGCTAGCTGTTCTACTACCGATCGAACACAGCAAGAGTTTTGATAGTCGTTCCTGTTTTCTGCCTGAGGCTTCTAGCCGTTTTTGAACGACTGGATCGGATCTTTTTGTTTGCTCGGTTTGCACTGGTCTCCTCTACCCAGCTACAGTTTGCTACAGTGCAATTGTTGGCCATGTTTCGGCCGACTGACCACTGGTGTGCTCCTTTCCGCATGGACGTACGCCGTGTGCAACACGCGCCGGGTTCTGAGCAGCGCGGTTTGTAGCATTTTGTAAAGAGAGTGCTACAGCATCTGCGGTACAATATGCCGTGATGGCCGCCCGGACATCAGATCCACTTTATACACGTGACTGATTTGATTTTTGCAGCGTCCTAGCGCTTTGTCTTCAGTTGCACCTTGCCTGCGGCTTTCAAACAAATGCTCACTGTGCATTTGTGAATGTGCGGTCACTGTGATTTGTGCAATTGGTGGCTGATTGATACGCAGTTTGCTAAATATTACTATCTGACATGCGTGCTTAGACGGCCTACGGCTCTCCAAATAGTTCGTGTCTTACTTTGTTATTGTCTCGGTTTGGCCCCCCTCTTTGTAACATTGTTCAAATATGGAAACACGACATTGCTATTCTGTTTATCGTCCATGAATGTTTACGCAGGCGTTCACTGTGCCATGATCACTGACTGACTCACCTTTCTGTGCCGTGAATATGCTCACTGAATGTTATCACAATTCTGTGCCGTGAATATGCTCACTGAATGTTATCACCTTCTGTGCCGTGAATATTCTCACTGAATGTTATCACCTTTCTGTGCCGTGAATATTCTCACTGAATGTTATCACCTTTCTGTGCCGTGAATATGTTCACTGAATGTTATCACCTTTCTGTGCCGTGAATATGCTCACTGAATGTTATCACCTTTCTGTGCCTTGAATATGCTCACTGAATGTGATCACCTTTCTGTGCCGGGAATATGCTCACTGAATGTGATCACCTTTCTGTGCCGTGAATATTCTCACTGAATGTGATCACCTTTCTGTGCCGTGAATATTCTCACTGAATGTTATCACCTTTCTGTGCCGTGAATATTCTCACTGAATGTTATCACCTTTCTGTGCGGTGAATATTCTCACTGAATGTTATCACCTTTCTGTGCCGTGAATATGCTCACTGAATGCTATCACCTTTCTGTGCCGTTAATATTCTCACTGAATGTTATCACCTTTCTGTGCCGTGAATATTCTCACTGAATGTTATCACTTTCTGTGCCGGGAATATGCTCACTGAATGTTATCACCTTTCTGTGCCGTGAATATGCTCACTGAATGCTATCTCACTGGCTACCGATGCTTCATGACACTCTTGAATCGCAATCGAGCTCAGTCAGAACCAGAATCGTTTTGGTACAGTAACGACTGGTACAGCCTCCGTGGCTGGGACACAGTCTGTCAGTGTATCATCTGTACGCTGTCTGACAGTGTGTGGTCGGTACACTGGCAGTGTATGGGTGGTGTAATGTCTGACAGTGTGTGGCTGGCACACTGGCAGTGTATGGGTGGTGTAATGTCTGCCAGTGTGTGGCCGGTACACTGGCAGTGTGTGGCTGGTACACTGGCAGTGTATGGGTGGTGTAATGTCTGCCAGTGTGTGGCTGGTACACTGGCAGTGTATGGGTGGTGTAATGTCTGCCAGTGTGTGGCTGGTACACTGGCAGTGTATGGGTGGTGTAATGTCTGCCAGTGTGTGACCGGTACACTGGCAGTGTATGAGTGGTGTAATGTCTGCCAGTGTGTGGCCGGTACACGTCTGTTTGAGTGTGGCTGGTACAATCTCTGACATTGTGTCAGCTGTACGTTGTCTGACATGGTGTGATTAGTACAGTCTCTGACCGCATGCCTCTCGTCACCTGTCGACGGGCAGTGAGGAGGATCTGTGCTGGGGGTTCAGTATCATACAGTAGGGGTGATCTATAAAATGCACTTTTCCTAGGAAAACAAACTCAGAACCTGTTCCACGGACCTTAAAAAGAGACTTGGTACATCGCTTTTGGTCCTCCTTACCACCTCGAAAAAACCGAAGCCTTGCAAAAATGCATTAACATCAATGGCAGGACAGCACACAGTGATCGTTCGCCCCTCTATTTATTCTCAATAACTTCCGATCCGCTTCACTGACAACGATAAAGTTTGGTAGGCTGGTAGAACGATTAATTTGAAACATTTTTGACACCAGCAAAAGTTCCAGCTCAGGTCAGGTCACCGAGTTATGACGTCACAACCAAAAGTCTGCGCAACGTTTTTTTTTTAGCTGATGGATGCTCTCGTGCTACTTTATGCATTATTATCATCACTTGGCGTTAGCAATGGATCATGACGGTCATCAGTGACGGATCCAGAGGAGGGGGGGGGGGGGCATGTCCCCCCTTGCGCCTCGAAGGGGCCCAATAGCCCGAGGGGTCCATAGCCGATCGAAGTGACTCGAAACGAATTTCACCCCGTGTTCAACACATCACAAGTAAATTTCCCACTCTGACCGCCAGAGGGCCCATTCTGACTTGAAGAGGGTCCATTCTGGTTTGTAGAGACCCATTTTAGCATGTGAAAGGGACATTTTGAACTAAAGGGGTCTATTCTGGCCTACATTTGTCTTCAAGGTCAAAAGAGCCCACCAAGGCTTGAGGGGTCCCACTAAGGCCTGAGGGGGCCACCAAGGCCTGGGGGCCCACTTTGCTACATGGCCCCTTCATTGACCGAATTCTGGATCCGCCACTGACGGTCATAATATAACTGCTTTGAGCCAGATACAACATGACGCAGGTAGTCAGACAGGTCCCTCAGGAGGTCAACTGGCACACTGGATGCCAGTGTGCCCTCTGGAAGGCAAATAGTGGTCCTCTGAAAAGCACAGAGGGGCCATCTGGAAGCCAGGTGGGCCCCTTTTAAAGGCAGAGGGGCCCTCTGGAAACCAGATGGGCCCAGTAGGTCAGAGCGGGTCCTCTGGAGGTCAGAGTAGGCCCTCTGGAGGTCAGAGTAGGCCCTCTTGGAGGCCAGAGTGGGCCTCATGGAGGCCAGATGGGTCCTCATGGAGGCCAGATGGGTCCTCTGGAACCTAGGGAGCCCTTGGCTGGTCTAGGAGTGCCCAGACTCTGGTCTGAGAGCCCTAGACTGGTTAAGGTGGTCCCTGGCCCCAGTGTGAGGGGTCCCAGGCCGGGGTCTGCCGTCTGAGAGGGCCCTCAGACCAGAGTCTGGGCACTCCCAGACCAGCCAAGGGCTCACTAGGTTCCAGAGGACCCATCTGGCCTCCATGAGGCCCACTCTGGCCTCCAAGAGGGCCTACTCTGACCTCCAGAGGACCCGCTCTGGCATCCTGGGCCCATCTGGTTTCCAGAGGGCCCCTGCCTTTACAAAGGGCTCATACACACATATACATACACGCATACAAATGGGGGTAGATTTTTTTCATTTCAGCTGACCCCTCACTCAAAAATTGTCGGCGACGCCCCTGCCTCGGCGACCCCCCCCCCCCCGCCGGTCAACAATTTTTTCGCTGACGGCTGACGGCCTGCTACCCCCTGCTCAACATGTGTTTTTGTTTGTTGGAAATACGCCACTGGATTTGCCCCCCCCCCCCAAAAAAAAAAACGGCTTGATCGTCCTCCACCCTCTGGATCCGCCACTGATGACCGTCATGATCCATTGCTAACGCCAAGTGATGATAATAATGCATAAAGTAGCACGAGAGCATCCATCAGCTCAAACACCGTTGCGCAGACTTTTGGTTGTGACGTCATAACTCGGTGACCTGACCTCAGGGCTGAGCTGGATTTTTTTTCTTCTGGTGTCAAAATGTTTCAAATGAATCGTTCTACCAGCCTACCAAACTTGGTCGTTGTCACTGAAGCAGATCGAAGTGATTGAGAATAAATAGAGGGGCGAACGACCACTTTGTGGCGTCCTACCATTGCTGTTAATGCATTTTTGCAAGGTTTCGTTTTTTCGAGGTGGTAGTTTTTTTTTGGAAAGGAGGACCAAAAGCGATGTACCAAGTCTCTTTTTAAGGTCCGTGGAACAGGTTCTGAGTGTTTTTCTTTTCTTCGGAAAAGTGCATTTTATAGATCACCCCTACTGACAGTGTCCCTCGGCGTCCAGTCGGCGGGCGGTGAGGAGGATCTGTGCTGGTACAGTCTCAGACAGTGTGTCCCTCGGCGCCCAGTGGGCGGGCGGTGAGGAGGATCTGTGCTGGTACAGTCTCAGACAGTGTGTCCCTGGACGCCCAGTCGGCGGGCGGTGAGGAGGATCTGTGCTGGTACAGTCTCAGACAGTGTGTCCCTCGGCGTCCAGTCGGCGGGCGGTGAGGAGGACCTGTGCTGGTCGTACAGTTTCAGACAGTGTCTACTGTACGCTGTGGGTGGTACAGTCTGACTGTGTCGTCTGTACTATACAGTCTCTGACAGTGTGTCTGGGTGCTCAGTCGGCAGGTAGTGAGGACCTGATGGCAGTGGTACAGTCTCTGACAGCGTGTCCCTCGGCGCCCAGTCGGCAGGCAGTGAGGATGACCTGATGGCAGTGGTACAGTCTCTGACAGTGTGTCTCTGGGTGCCCAGTCGGCAGGCAGTGAGGAGGACCTGATGGCAGTGGTACAGTCTCTGACAGCGTGTCCCTCGGCGCCCAGTCGGCAGGTAGTGAGGAGGACCTGATGGCAGTGGTACAGTCTCTGACAGTGTCTCTGGGAGCCCAGTCGGCAGGCAGTGCGGAGGACCTGATGACGGTGGTACAGTCTCTGACAGTGTGTCTCTGGGTGCCCAGTCGGCAGGCAGTGAAGATGACCTGATGGCAGTGGTACAGTCTCTGACAGTGTGTCTCTGGGCGCCCAGTCGGCAGGTAGTGAGGAGGACCTGATGGCAGTGGTACAGTCTCTGACAGTGTGTCTCTGGGCGCCCAGTCGGCAGGTAGTGAGGAGGACCTGATGGCAGTGGTACAGTCTCTGACAGTGTGTCTCTGGGCGCCCAGTCGGCAGGTAGTGAGGAGGACCTGATGGCAGTGGTACAGTCTCTGACAGTGTGTCTCTGGGCGCCCAGTCGGCAGGTAGTGAGGAGGACCTGATGGCAGTGGCCAACAGTGACATCGCCCAGCTGTGTGCCGAGCTGATCATCCTCTGGCAACAGTTCATGGAGCTGGCCTGCCGCCGCGAGCAGGTGCGCCGGTCACTGGCGCGCCAGCACCACACGCTCAGGGTAGGTGGCAGCACCTGTATCGCATACTTGAGGCTGGCAGAAGTACCACACGCGGAGGTTAGGTGAAAGGGTGTCCGGACACATTGGCGAATGCTATTTTGCCGAATGTCATTTTGGCGAATGCATATTGTTGAAGACACTTTGACGACATGTCTTTTTGTCGAAATGTGAATATGCCGAAAGCAAAATGGCGAATGTCTTTTTGTCGAAATGCCTTTTTGCCGACGTGTCAACATGTCGAAATGTTTTTTGTCGACATGTGAAAAAGCCGAAATGTCATTTTGCCCAATGTTACTTTGTCGACGTCTGAAAAGGTCGAAATGCCTTTTTGCCGAAATGGTGCGGCAGGTGCGGCCGCATCCCCCTGGAGGCCAGGAGGGCTCTTTTCGGCGGCAGAGGGCCCTTTACCACGCGAAGCGTGGTCTTGAGAGAGTTTCGAGCACTTCAGAGGCTCTTTAGGCCACCAGGACCCTCTGAAAGACCAGATGGCCCCTTGGACGTTCAAAAGAGCTCTGTGCATGTCAGAGGGGCCCCTGGCCAGACCGAAAGGGCTCCTGACCGGGACCGAGGGCCCCTGAACACTTCGAATTGGCCCCTAGCCAGCACAGGGGCCCCTGGGCAGGTCGAGAGGCCCCTGCGCATGTCGGCAGGGTGACAAAGCAGCCAGCACAGTCCCTTTCCAGGTCATAAAGGCCCCTGCACAGGTTGGAGGGCCCTTGGACAAACCCCAGAGGGCCACTGGGAAGTTCAAAGAGCCCCTGTGCAGGTCAGAGGGGCCCCTGACCAGACCGAAAGGG
Source organism: Chirona hameri (assembly GCA_036785665.1). Classification (NCBI taxonomy): domain Eukaryota; kingdom Metazoa; phylum Arthropoda; class Thecostraca; order Balanomorpha; family Balanidae; genus Chirona; species Chirona hameri. The sequence goes on from JAXIVJ010010192.1 coordinate 45,036, forward strand.
CCCCCTAGGTCGGTCAGGACGGCCTCTGAACATGCCGAATGAGCCCCTAGACAGCACGGAGGGGCCCCAGGGCAGGTCGGAGGGCCCTCTGAGCATGTCGCAAGGCGACAAAGCAGCCAGCGCAGTCCCTTGCCAGGTCGGAAGGGCCTCTTAGAAGGCTGGAGGGCCCCTGGACAGACAAGAGGGGCCCTGACAAGTTCAAAATGCCCTGTGCAGATCAGAGGGGCTCCTGACCAGACCGAAATGGCCCCTCTGCGGGTAAGAAGGGCCCCGGAACATGCCGAATTGGCCCCTAGCCAGCATGGAGGGCCCCAGGGCAGGTAGAAGGGCCCCTGAGCATGTTGGCAGGGCAACAAAGCAGCCAGCGCAGTCCGACCAGAAGAGTCGCTGAGCAGATCGGAGGGGCTCCTGGGCAAGTCAGAGGGGCCCCTGGCTAGACTGAAACGGTCCTTGGGCCGGTTGGAAGGGCCCTTGAACATGCCGGATGAGTTCCTAGTCAGACTGGAGGGGCCCCTGGGCAGGTCGGAGGGACCCCTGAGCATGTCGGCAGGGTGACAAAGCAGCCAGTTCAGTCCCTGGGCAGGTCGGAAGAACCTTTGAACAGGCCGAATGGGCCCCTTAACACACAAGAGGGGCTTCTTGGAAGGTCAGAGGGGTCCTTGGTCAGACTGGAAGGGCCCCAAAACACGTAAAGATCCCAGATGAAGATTACATACAAAGAGGACTTACTCCACAATACAAATATTTAAATCGGAGCGTTCGTGTATATTGTAACACCCTTCGTCAGCGATTAACCAAAGGTTGTTGTTCTATATTGAAAATAACACTATTCTTTAGAATTGTGTTTTTCTATAGATTCTCCTTGCTTTGTTTTCCGATTCGTGTCCGCGATCGGGTAAATTGATGCTCTGGAAAACGGCGCGATAAATTTTCCCGAAATTTTAAGCATATCGCTTACTCACGGGGAGCTAGACGATGGCAGGGTCCGCTAGTGTGGGCAAATTCCACAGCGCGTGCGGCAGGCACGTGCCATTTCCCATATACTTATAATGGCGCAATCAAAGATGGCCCCTTGCACAAAAATGAATCGATAAATGTTCTCTAAATTTTCTGAATAGCAGCTATTGGTGGATACCCACATCCACCACATGCCGGTGGGGGTCTCTACCCTGGTCAAAATAGAATTAACGTGCCACGTGACCTTGAATATGTCCCGCACCCCCATTTTTCGACATTCGGCCACTTGATCAGCCCTGGTGATTAGTGGCCCTGGTGCATTGCAGCGCTCCGTAACGGGTATCGGTAGCTCCAGGAGGGTCAGTGGGAGGGGATCAGTCGCGCACGTTCTAGTTTCGTATCACCAGGGCTCCTCCATTTAGGATATTTTCAAGGATGATGTACTTTGCACATTGGGCGGATAGGTGCAGCCCACAGCGACCTGTTGTTACAATGGGAGGCCATTGCCGTTGTGCAACAGGAGTAAGTGGCCGACGGGCAATCTGCACATGACACAGTTGTTTTGCCCGGGGTCCTCCTTTATGGAGATTTGTTGTGGGTTTCTTTACAATTTCAGAACATTTAACAAAATCCAACTTCTCTAGCTCCTGGCTGCCATCCCACCGGGTGGCAGCCAGGAGCTAGTGTCACATTTTGTTGGGGGTAACATGTCCTTTGAGGAAGATACTCACTAATGGAAGGATCGTTTGTTCGAATCCCAGTCAGGTCACACAATGTTTCACGGGTGGTTGCTAAGCTTTGAAAGGGGTCCTTCACTTTCAAGATCTCGAGAACAAGGCGTCGCCCTCAGGTACGGTCCGCGACACCTCCAAAGGCGTCGCCCTCAGGTAAGAGGCATTCGGTAATCGGTAACAGGTCATTGCTCGTCTTTAACACGCGCCCTGGAGAGGGGGGGGGGGGGGGGGGGTGGAGCGAAATCCGCCCCCTACGTTTTTTTTTAGGATAGCGCGAAAACGGCGGCGCGCAGCGCCGCCGTTTTTTGCATACCTGTTGAGCAATTAACTTCCCACTTTATGTAAATTTTTTGACCTCTGGTCATCTCAGGTCAGGTCACCAGGCCAGGTCACGTGATAACCTCAATTCCAAAACGTTTGCAGTAGTACCACAGCCACAGTTTTAGGCCGATCGGTTTCACTATTGCAGGATTTCATACGGTCATCGATACTAACAATTTGTTTATCTCGGATTTCTAATATCGGTGACCTAAGGTCAGGTCAATTTCGTGACCGCCAACACTGTTTTTTCAATAACTATCGACATAATGCAGATAGAGGAGATACAATGGTACCAGTGTGTTTGTCTCGTCGAGACACGTCTCTCAATGTGCAACATGACCAACTTGGGTCACCACTTGACCTTGACCTGAGGTCAAATTTCTCAGTTGACCTAACCCGGTCTCCATGAATATGATTCAAAGCGCATTGACGAGACAAACACGATAGCGTAAAACCTATTGCTTTATCTTTGTTAGGTAAAAAGTTATTTGCGATTTTTTTGTGTGCAAAAAATCACCTTTTGACATTTGATGACCTCTGGAGCCTAAGCTATTGACCTGAGCTCAAATCTGAGGACACGAACGTCGGTTGCATTTTTCAAGGGCTTTCGATTGCTTTTTTCCCGTCTGCTGCTAACTATCATAGTTCCCGATATATTTTGGGGTGTGTGAAGCGAAGTCTTGAAAACTTGAAAATCTGATCCTTGATGACCTCTGGTGACCTCAATATTGACCTGAGAAAAAAATGAACGAAATACTTTCGAAAGAGCTTGTCTCGAGCTATCTAACGTCGTTTTCTGCTTGTCGCTACGTTGCGTAGTTTTCGAGATCATAGGGGGAGGGGGGCGGACGGGTGAAATCCGCCCCCTCCAGGGCGTGCAATTGTCAACACGCACCCCTCCAGGGTGCGTGTTAAGATGAGCAATGGCATGTTACCGAATGCCTCTTAATCGCTAACGAAGGGTGTTACAATATACCCGCAAGCTCCGATTTTTATTTTTATTGTAGAGTAAGGCCCTCTTTGTATTTAATATATATATATATATATATATATATATATATATATATATATATATATATATATATATATATATATATATATATATATATATATATATCTATATATATATCTA
>JAXIVJ010010193.1:0-42500 GCA_036785665.1 Chirona hameri
AAATTGGCCATGCAGTCGTCGCGCCCTTAAGCCCAACAAACAAACAATTGAGAAAAAAGGTGTAGTATCCGAGGGCCGGCTCAATCCACTGCGGTCTCCGTCAATGGTCGACGACTTCCGTCGCCCTTGGGGGTAGGGACGACAACGGGACGATCGGATGCTGGTGCTGTGCCAATGGAAAGAGTTATTGGATGCTAAAAGTTGCGACACACAAGCACCTATGTGTGACGTCACTGCTCCGATTTTTCATGAAGAAATTCCTGAAAAAAAAATGTGGAACTCTCGTAAGAACAGTGCAGGAATTTTGACTTCTCAGTTTGCAGACGTGAAATTTTGCCACATGAAAAAAGGCAGTAGCTGACCTGAAGGGGCTCAGCACCGAAACGTATGACAGCACCATGCAGGGGGTCCTTGGATTGCTTTGAGGCTAGGGTGGGGGATTGGAAAATTAAGGTCTTTAAATATGCATCAGAGTGGGAAATTCAGCTCTGAAATGAGCATTATGAAGGAGCATAACGCAAGGCCGTGTGATGGACCCAAGTGATGTTCCTACTTATCCCCGAAAAATATCACGCCTCGGTCAGCTGCTGCATGTAATAACATTTTCTGGGAGGGAGTGGAAAATGCTTTGTGAAATTGGCAAAAAGAGCGGGAAAATGTTGTTACTAGAGTGTCATTTTCCACCCAAATTGTCCGATCCCAGGACACTGGCACCATGAGGGTGTGACTGTGGAAACGCTCCGTACAGTGCATAATAATGTACCCCAATGTCCACAGGATTTGATCAAGCGCCACGTCAGGGACAAGTTCCGAAACAAGAGGGCCTCTCACAAAAGATAGCTGTCACCTGATTCGCGTGCGAACAGTGTAAGTTTTGTGCTGCTAATACCTTCTTTTTATATATATTAACCTTTATGTGTTATTCATATATCACATTATGCAGATATAATTATGATTAGTAGATATTTCAATATAATAACTTTACTATATATCATAATGAGATATTTATGTTAAAATAGATAAACCTTTCTCTCATAATAACGAAAGAATGACTTATCTGTGTCTTCTAGAAGTCTGCTTTACTTTTCATTTTATTACTGTTTGGTGACTACAACAATTTGTAATGTTTGTGAAGCAAGTTTATTAAAACAAAATACAAGTCAGATTTGTGCATCAACAAGAATGACTGTCGGGTTGCTGCTTTGTGTTATCAAACAACCAAACAACCTGTATCAGCGCATGCGCATTGTTGTCGAGTGTGCTGTCGATAGATAGGCATTGATCTGTGCGTAGGTAGTGTAGCGCGGGGCAGCGTGCGCGAAGAGGGCCGGGTGGGCTAGTGCCGCCCGAAAGATTTAGGGGAGAAGGGCTCTCTAATTTACCGTCAAGAGGAAACATAGAAATCGATGGTTGAGAGAGACTGCCTGAGCTCGGCGTGAGCTGGGGTTGTTTGTTTGAGTGTATTCTTCGACTCTGCAGGCGTGTTGCTGTTGGAGTAGAAGGCAGTGAGAAAACACGAGGTGCCCCTTTGCATACAAAATGTATCTTCGAGATGCTTCAGTTTTGAGGCTGATCGATCCATCACATCATATAGGCAGGTTTGCCAATTCACTGCTCAAGGAGGGGAGGAAGCATGTGGTCATGTGGGCTGGATGAGTGATTCAGTAGGGTAGTAGACCTCTTCCCATGATTCCAAACTAGGATATACGAAAAGTGTGAGCTACGCCATCCGTTCCATCGTCCGATCACCCGACCTATTACTATCCAACAATCTCCAGACCGAAATTAACACATTGTCGACATTAGCGTAACGGATTTTTTGGTACCTTTGAGTCATATTCCATCTCTGATCTGACTGAGTTATGTTCAAACTCCTACTGGGCCTTAACCCGGCATTGACTGGGGTCTCAGCAGAACGCCATTGACGGGGGGGGCGTTAAACGCCCCCCCCCCTGGTTATCTTCCGAACCAATGATCGCAGCGAGACGCGCAAGGCGGCAAACGAAAGGTCTGCATTGCCTGAATGAATGCGATTTCAGCTGGATGGCATTGATGTGTTTCAGGTGGTCCCGGCGAAGAGGCGACGCGTGGTGGGGCTACCCAACTACGCACCGGCACCGCCCGCCGAGGGTGAAGTCGTCATGCAGCGAAAGATAAATGAACTGCGTCACGCCGAAACTGCTGCAGAGCTTAAGCAGCTCCTGGAGGAGACGTTTCCTGGGAGGCGGGATGCCATCATCAAGGGAAAGACGATGCGATAGATCCTCTCTGACTTCCCGCATCTCTTCCTTGACGAAGGGGTAAGATTGATGGACTAGGGGATTTGGGGTCAGCAATTAACTCACAAGCAGTCCCTGACAGACATCACAACTGTTAGTGATGCTGGTTTTGGTATGTTGAATCGCAATTTTAATACACAAGTTGAACTGAGTATGCAAGTTGAATTAAATCGCACATTAAAGCAGGGCTACGGAATCGTGAGTCAAAGTCGGAGTTGGAGTGGGTTGGAGTTGACAGTTTTGACCTTATAAATGGCACCCCTCCCAGCCTGTCAAAATCGAATGGTGAAGACAAAATTACAATTGGTCGAGTAGTTTCATTGCATGGGCTTGTCAGACAATATTGTCTTTTATACCCTCCCACCATGCAAACGGAACGGACTCAACTCTGAAGCATGGACCAATAACTTGAACTTTTGAACTTGAATGGTCGACTCCATCTTGCAGATGCATGATCATTTATGATCGTCTTGTTTCAGTTGAATGCATAGGCTCTTCAGGCCTATTTTATGTGACAGATATGCTGTTTTTTCTCGATGATTTCCCTCTGTATGCGGGCCTTGTAGATATGATGGATAATAAGGCTCTGCTCCCTATCAGCAGCGATGATGCATTCTACAGCTGGGAGTTTTATCTCTAACTTGGTGTGGTACCTCCTTTGGGCCTCTTCTCTATCATCTTTGAGTTTCATACATTCAAAGAGCATATGCTCTAATGTTTCAATCCCATCGAGACAAAGTGGACAGGTGCTATTTTGATTTATGTGTCCTGACCATTCCTGTGGACACCCATGAATGTCCTGTTAGTAAAATTATTTTTGTTATTGTGGCTTGTCTGACAATTGTGCTGTATTTGCTAGATGCCAGAATGCACTTGGTGCTTCATACTTGTTATTTTGCGGCAACATTGCCAGTCATCTTAGGCTTGACATATGCTCTATAGTACTCTTGGTTTCCTTGCTCATGCAGTGATTCACGGCCATGCGAACTATCTTGTTCCAAGATCTGTGTAGTTCTCCTGTTCCCTGTTCAACTAAAACAGTTAGACTTGGCAAGTCAAGTGCTTTGAGCAATTTCTCCCAATGACGCACAAGACTACTGGTCCGGTCAGTGTTGACGGCTCCATGAATGATTACGTATCTGGTTAGCGTATGCTCCTTGGCAGCTTTCAGCAGGAAACCTATAAACTGTAGGGCTATCTTTGTCAAGAGAATAGAACATGTTGGTGCACCTAGCATTATACAAGTTACCATCTTCTGTGTTTTAGCAGGTAGTCCTTGGATGAGTCGGTAAAGACGCACCAACATTCCTTCCAAGTAAGCAATTTCAGCTACTGATAGGGACGTGACCGCTAAACTATATATCAGAATTGGTTCGGCATATATCTTCCACGTAGTGTAGTGGGTTATGGGGCTATCTCTTTTTAGGTCAAGTCCATTCTTGCATTTGGCAAAGAACGCCCTTCTTGCTTTCTTCATGCCTTCTTCTATTCTTCTTCTTGCTGGATTCCTTGTTGTCATGATGATACCTAGATGAGTGTATTCATCTGTCTTCTCAATTGTTTTGGTGCCGAGCCTCCAGTTGTAAGGTTCTGCCGTGCCAAAGACCATTACTTTACTCTGTGTTGCGTTATACCTATACTGCCACATGCAGCTATGCCTGTATGCGATGTCTAGCATTTCTTGGAGTTCGTATGGGTCAGTACTAATAAGCACTTCATCATCAGCGTAAGCGATGACTGGAACTTGTTTGCATCCTATGGTAGCCCCTTTGCCAGCTTCTAGTAACATGCGTATTTTGTCTTCCATGTACATTACCAGCATGCTGGAGGACAACACGCCATCCTGCTTTAGTCCCTGTTCTATGCGGCCGTCAGTAGAGACCGCTTCTCCCACCTTGACCTTCACATAAAATTATCGGTACAGGTTACGAAGTATGACGACGAGTCTTGGCGGTATGTTTGCACATATGAGTTTGTATATTAGTCCGTTGTGCCAGATAGAGTTGAAGCATTTTCGCACGTCAAGGAACGCGACATATGTTGTTTTCCCTGTCTCTGTTAGCGGATATTACTTCTTGTAAGACGAAGTTGGCTTGTAGTGTGCCTCTGTTTTTCTGATAGGCAAACTGGAGTTCCGATGGAATGTTAGCTTCAGCCATCTTCGGGTACAATCTCTGCACCACCATCATCTCAAACACCTTACAGAGCATAGTGAGGACAGATATATCCCTACAATTATCAGTTTGAGACGGATCGCTGCCATGCCCTTTGAACACTGGAGTGACTAATCCAAATTTAAAGTTTTCTGGTATTTTACCAGTATCTAGAATCTGCTGCATAGCTTTAGCTATTGCCGAATTCGCTAACCCTTGCGCTTCCTTCGGGTGCTCTGTGGTGATTTCATCGAAGCCCGGGGCTTTATTATTCTTCATGGATTGTATGGCTACTTCCACTTCACTTACATTGATGGGATCTACTTGGTCCAGATCATTATAGTTCGTTTCGTATTTATTGCGTACGTCTTCCACTACTCCATTCACTGCCTCTTTCCAGTTCTTATCAAAGCTGTTACTCTCAGTTGGTTTACCTGTGCGAACGAAATAGTTAAACACGTCTGTGCGATCTCATTTGGTTTAAATACTTCCGTGCCGTCCACCACGATTCTCGGTATTACCCTATTGGTTCTGGATTGTCGCATGAATGAGAAGTACCTTTTGGATAGATGGCTACATTCCATCTCTCTTCTTACATCGTCCCTCTGTTTTCTCTGTAGTTGTTGTCTTCCCTGCTCGTTCAAATATTGTCTCTTGATTGTTCGAAACATTTCCTCTGCCTTTTTTATATCTTGTCCTTCGGCTGATTTCCAGGTCTGTTTCGCCGCCAAACATTTTGTCCTGTATTCTGTTAGCATTGGGTTCCACCAGTGACTCGCTTGGTTTTGCTTCCCCCTTCTGGGTAGCACTTCTGCTGCTCTTCTAAATCCTTCAGCTACTTGAGCAATGTTCTTAGCGTTCTGCATTATACTACGTATCCTCTCCTGATATTCTTCCGTTGCGCCATTTCTCCTGGCTCTTTCCCAGTTTATTCGTGGTCTTCTTGGTGGACTTGGCTCATGCACAGGTCCGGCTGTCGTTATTGTCATCAATACTGGTTCATGGTCTGATTTATTTAACGCACTGCGTTCTGGTATATTATATATCTTAATCAAGTTGACGTGAAATTTGTCGACGAGAAAATAGTCTAGCAGTGATACAGGCGTCGTTTCTTGCATGTAGAATGAGCACAATCCATCAATTTCTGTCTTCGGGATCACAAGATCATACTAATATATGAGTTCTGCAATGCACTTCTTGTTGTAGTGAGTGTCTCTTCTCAGATCAACATTCAGGTCAGCTCCAATAATAAGCATTCTCCCCATTCCATGTTTCTTTACGATGGCGCTAATTCTGTCTATCGTCTCCTGATACTCTATTATTTTATCTGCAGTCGTTCCAGTTGGCATGTAGGCAGCTATCAATAACATTTCAATGAGGTATCCCTGTACAATTACTGCTACTACTCTTGGGCTGCCCGTATCGCCCAGTGGTATCAATTTCAGCTCTTCCTTTGCTAGTATGGCAACACCACCATGACCACGTGCTCCTAATTTGTCGGTAGTTGCATAGTCGTAGTGTGTATCGTAACTTGTGGCAATTACAACATAGCCATCCCTTCTTAGGCTACTTTCTTGGCTTGCTTTTGACGTCCATGTCTCATTCAGAAGAATAATGTCGGCATTTGCTAATAGTGAGTTTGTGAACTCGTCGTCAGCCTTATAGCCCCGACAGTTGTACTGGACGAGATGAAGTTTTTTGTCTGACCACCGATTTCCCCTCGCATGCCAAATTTTGAGTTCCAGATGATATTAGTTTGGTCTCTTCGGATTTTCCCCATTTGGTGTTTCTGTTGAAGTAGGTTTGCTTTGCTGTTTGCTTTCGTATAGCTGATTGCTCGTACTCCTTCGTGTGCTGTCATCCCCTGGATGTGATTCATTTCCTCCTTTTCGTTTTTGCTATACCACGGGTCCCATGGTTGTCCTTGGTTAGGCTGTTTGTCTTCTTTGCGTGTGCTTGGGGGTATGTTGCTATATCTGACATCCTGTTTCCACAGTCCTCGGGTGTCGTATCTCTGCAAGTTCCATGGTTTATCGTACCACGTTCTCTGGATGTTTCCGTTGCTGTGGTGCGAGAGGTTAGGTCTTTGAGGACGGTTGTCTGGGCGTCTTGTTGGATGCCAGTTGCTCGATTGCTTCACCTGTAGTTGTGTAGTATTCCCCTCGGTACGGTGTTGCCAGTCAGTGTGCTGCTGTTGGTTATTCCGCCCGTATTTGAGAGCGTGTCTGTAGTCCATCTGCTGTGTCTGTGGATATTGATTGTGATAAAGTTGTTGGTGTTGCTGTCTGGGTCTGTGAGCTCAAATGTCATTGAATGGCTTCAGTGATCCTCTGTGCGGCTCTCTGCTACCATGTATTATATTCTCTTCCAGACTCCTCTCGGGTGCTACTGGATTCCTCTCCGTCACATGCTGTTGTAGTGTGCGATGGTCAAATTCGCCGCTTGAAGTCCTTGGGTTCTCTTGTGGGTCGGTTGTCTTTCCACCCCCACCTTTCCCTTTGTTTGTCCTCTTCGTCTTTTTCATGATTTTTCTCTTCATCTCCCTCGCTTAGGTTTTCATTTTTGTCTTGCCCTGCTGTCATCAGTTGCACTACTTCTGTGATCACACGGCCTCCCGCTGGCTGTTGGCCGCTTATCCACAGTAAATAGGCAGCGCAGGGCTGACAGAGCATGTGACCGGCCGGTTGCCGAGTGACTGGGCTATCCTGACCGTTTGTCCCTGGTCCGTTATTGTCTTCCTTCTCCTTCCAGTTCCGAGCCAGTTCCGTTCGGAGCTTTTGGTTCTCAGCTTTAAGTTGGCTAACTTGTGTTGCAAGTCCTACCTTTCGTTTCACAGTTTTGCATGACACTGTGCGTGTGGTGCTGCGTGTGGTCCGGCTTGGTGTGCTGCTGCGTGTGGTCCGGCTTGGTGTGCTGCTGCGTGTGGTCCGGCTTGGTGTGCTGCTGCGTGTGGTCCGGCTTGGTGTGCTGCTGCGTGTGGTCCGGCTTGGTGTGCTGCTGCGTGTGGTCCGGCTTGGTGTGCTGCTGCGTGTGGTCCGGCTTGGTGTGCTGCTGCGTGTGGTCCGGCTTGGTGTGCTGCTGCGTGTGGTCCGGCTTGGTGTGCTGCTGCGTGTGGTCCGGCTTGGTGTGCTGCTGCGTGTGGTCCGGCTTGGTGTGCTGCTGCGTGTGGTCCGGCTTGGTGTGCTGCTGCGTGTGGTCCGGCTTGGTGTGCTGCTGCGTGTGGTCCGGCTTGGTGTGGTGCTCTCTTCTGACGTCCTGTCATCCTGCTTTGCTCCTTGGCTGTTTTGCGGTTCCTGCCCTTCATTACTGCCATCCCTCATCTGCGCCTGCTTGACATTGGTCTTCGTTTCATTTGGTGTCAGCTCGTTACCGATGCGTACGTCAATAACTTGTATCTTCCTGTCATCTGTTTCCACGATAACCTTCTCATAGTACTCTGTGGATCGACAGGTTTCATGGAAACCATCTAACTTGCATTTTTCCACGACTTGCATGCCTTTCTTCGTTAGACGGTATTGTTCCATTTTCTCTAGCTTCGGTGCACATACAATCGCAACAGCATCCGGTTGCTCCCTTTGGATATAATATTGCGTATGCACGTCTATGGAACTCATGAAAGTGTTGTAGATCGGATGTGTATGTATCCATCCTTTGATTGTTAGGTTATCTTCTTGCACTGCTTGTGCGACAAGTTCTTCGTTTGTACACTCGCATGCTGCTGTTTTCCCTGTCTGATGTGGAACGATTAGGTGTGTTACTTTTTCTGCTCCTTCTACGCCGTTAGTGTCCTTTCCTGCGATGTATGCCAGTGTTTCTACGTCTCTCTGTGTATTAAGATTAGCCAGAGCCAGGAAAGTGGCGACTGTGTCTTTTGGCATAGTGACTCTTGATAATGGCTCCCTTTGTTTGCATGTTTTTTGCGCCTTTCTTGACAACCCACTCTTTGTTTGAGTGGTCACATCCAAGGACTGAACAGTCTGAATCGCTGTCTGTGTTTTCTTTTGCGTTGCTTTTCTTCATCTTCTTTTTTGTTTTGCCTGCAGTGATCCACCTATCGTTTCCAGTGAGGCCATGTTCGTTACATACTGCCATTTCTGGGTAATAAGTTCTGCGCACGCCGAAGTTTTGGATGTTAAGCCATATAAGAATAAAGAAGCGTACGTTAGAGAAAGTGTGAAGAAAATATCGTTCAAATAGACGTGACAGGTTTGACGATATAATATATAATATTTTTAGTTAGAGAAACTTTATTTTGGTGGTGCTGTCAAAAATATTTCTCTTGGAACTGAGAGATTACGTTAAAATAGCTTCACGTTTGCAGCGCATAATATTTGCTGGATCTGTGGTGAAGACTGATGAATGCTACCAAAATTTCACAAATATATAAATTTAAGATCTTCAATATCTTCAATACCACTCCGATTCATAGTCTTATTTCGCGGCCTCTGGATCAAAAATAAATACACATCATAATGAATATACTTTAAAGCTATATCATTGTCAGAAACCGCAATAATAGGGAGCAAAACGCGGAGCTTCAGCGGACACTGCTAACGCTGCTAATGCCGATAAGACAATAACGTTTAAATACGTTACGCTTACTTTGATTATTTCCCCCTCCCCCAAAGCTACGTTTTGTATTTTTAGGTTCCTATTGAATATTGTATTGTATTGTATACATCATCGGGTCCCTCCACAATTGATTGGGTCATTCTTAGACCCTCGTCACATAGAAGGCAGACGTGGTTCATATACATGACTTAACATGACTAATCGTTCATCTAATCTGCCACTGCACTGCAGGCTTATACTCTATGCACAATTCTACCTTAAACACACATTTACATAGACTCATTCCAGACAGTCAATCGAGCAGACAATCTACAGTTACTCGGTGCTGCGAAGTGACTTGCAGACGTTTGACTTAAAGAGCCTCTGGGACATACCGGACACTCCTCGGTTGATGGCAAGCTCGTTATACTGCTTAGCAGCGCGGTACATGTACTTCCTCTTACCGTGATTCGACTTTACACGAGACAGGGCGAGGTTATTTGACTGCCTGGTATCACGGCGAGCAATTTCATGGTACCTGCATATTATTTCGCCTCCCTCCTCGAAGCGTAAGGTAATTTATAAACAGCCCTTGAGACAAACGAGTCCCTTTGAATAAAAACCACCTTGAAACTTGTGGTCATGTGGCTTATGTTTGTGATTTGAGGCGGGTAATATTTATATCCGCGGGAGCATTTCGTATCACCTCCAAAATCACCTGTCCTGTGTGTTGATTCGCGATAGTTTTCTCATTTTTGTTCGTTTTGGTTTATACCATACTACATATCCGACTACACATCATATTCAATGAGTTGTTCCATGAGTCGAGTGACAGACCATTCGATGCATGTTGGTCTGCAACGGTGCCGTTTCGAATTTTATCCAAATTGGACCAAATTGGTTTAAAACCACACAAAAAACGCGTTTGAAACTAGCCCATGCTCTGAGCCTGCGGGACCAATATAGAGAACCCTAAACCCGAATCGTCACTCCTCATTATCGATAGAGACTTGATCGTGGAACAACATAGCGTTGCGCCATTAACAGCTCTCAAATGTTTTCAGTTCTACCTGGAGGTGGACAGGCTGGCTGGGCAACGGGACTACATAGAGGCGAAGGTGGTGGCGACTACAAAGGCCATAGAAGAAATTGGCCGAGGCCTACATTGTACGACGAGCACAGGTACCGTGAATCTTCTGCCTCGCGCAATAATGTGCATGTCTATCTCATTCACGCTTGACCCTCATTTGTGCCGGAGAAACTAATCATAGGTAAAGTCAGATTTTACTTAACCCGGCACCGCCTGGGCTGTTTTCGTACCCACGACCGCCTGGGGGGGGGGGGGGGGTCGGGTCGGGTCGGATCCGCCCCCCCCCCCCCCTGCTATCTCTAGAACCAATGGTCGTGTCGAGACCCGCGAGGCGGCGTTCGAAAGCTCTCTAAGAGACGCATCTAAAGCATACTTAACATTTTTAAGTTGTCAAATATAGTGTCAAGGTCAGGTCAAAGGTCAAAATTGAGCGATTTTGTATTAGGGGATATAATGACCGAAAAATTAACAGCAGCGCGCCCAAACTCCACCAAGACACTTCCAATTAAGAGGGGAAGGTACTGCTAGAGTACAAGTCTCAAACTAAGCACAGGTCAAGTTCAAGATGAGGTCACGAAAGGTCACCATATGCAAAAGTCGTATGAAAGCCGTGTGACACATGTTTTATGGATACTTTCAGACGCAGAATTCAATGAAAACGGTCATTTTTACATTTGACCTCAATGTCAGGTCAAAAAGGTGAATTTGTAAAGTGCAAAATTTGCAATAGAAAACACATGTTTCTGGTCCAGTTTTGTCCCAGGATTCCAATGGTTTAATTTGTTTTTGCGTACGTCTCTAAATGCCCAAAAACGCAGTTCCCAAAAAATGATGTCATCAGATTGTATGTTTTTCTTTATCCATTTTGGGGTCAAAAATTGAGATATTGTTTTAAAATTTGGTATACTTGTTAATCCTACGTGTCTTTCTAACATATATTCCATTTTTTTTTAATTCTCAAAAATTTGGATTGTATAGACAATAACATATTGGGTTTAAAAAAGCAAAATTTTGAAAATCTGAGATATATTCATATAGTAGAAATCGTAGTTACACGTGTTTTGGCGTTTTTTATTTGCAATTTGCTTCAAAATATAATTGTTTGCGAATTTTCAAACATTTAGCTATTTTCGGCCAAAAATGTTGTGTAGTGACGTTGACTAAAATCGTTATGTCTCAAATTTGTATCGACGCAACCGCTAAAAAAACACAAGACGTTAAATTGATGTATGCGAAGGTATGCCAAGTTTCACGTCGATATCTGCAACGCTTCGGAAGTTATTCAGGAAAACCCGGGGGGGAGGAGGGGGAATCCCCCCCCCCCCCCCCAGACGGTTGTGGGTTAAATGCAAATATTTTTGTTCTAAGAAGACTGACAAATTGGTTCCCCCTGATGTGCATATAGCTAGTTTCGTTGCGCTATGAACGACTCGGCTACATCCTTCCAGCTTCTGCCAACTGACGCACCCTGCTATTTAACTTTGGACACATTAATGGCACTTTGGACCAGCATCAAGTCATTTGTTATGCGCAACACTTTTTTGCTGAGGCTTTGTAGTAAAGCTGTTTTTTTGTTCTCACACTGTTTACATGTCATGACTGGGGGTAACCTTTATTGTTAAAAAGACGTTTTTTACATAACTCAACCGTAATGGAGGCCATTTTAGCATCAGTGGCTCCTACATATTGGTAGAAGTTGAGTTCGGCTAAAACAACTTAAGAGATTGGGATGACTGTCGCATAATTGGTGTAAAACTATTAAACGACACTAATTGTTGTGTTCTCATTTGGCTCACGCTTCAGGAGCGTATACAACATTTACCTTTTCTACATGGTTCCGTGGTTTCAGACGAAACCATTCGCCAGATGGCGAGACTGATGGGCGCCAACCCTGAATTCCTGGTGGGGGGCGACGGAGCAGCCAGTACCACGCCCCACATTGAGGACGGAAAGGTGGTCCTCGACGGCGCCGTGATGGTGGAGCCCCGCACGGTGGTGGAAAGGCTGGTATGCCTGGTGCTGTCTTTTTCTGTTGCAAACCTGCGCTTTCCGAGGAAGTTGAACGCCATGCTCATGTACATCCAGCTGTACATTTTGGGAATTGATGACGGCTCGCGCGCTCCCTATCCTTCCGTCGGCAGATCGCCACCCTGCCGATCTAAGCTACGAGTAGAGGCTCTTTCTGTGTTATGTGTCTGAGGTCTGGATAACCCGTTGATAACCGCTTGTTCCGATAAGCGTCCTCCTGTATATTTCCTGTTGTCGTTGGACCCACCAGCCGTGGGTATCCCAGCGGCGTAGCATATCGGCTGTGGAGGGCCCTGAAGGCGGCCGTCAGGGCCGCCACGGCGACACTGCGCCGAACCTCCTCGGGCCCCGGCAGGATGTTGACGAGGCATCTGAGCCGGATGCCCATCATCCCCGGACACGTCAGCAGGACGAGCCGGGGGGTGTCAGCCTCCTCGTTGCACAGTGGGCATCGGGCTGCCTCGCAGGTGGTGTCGCGGCACTGCAGCAGTTGGGCGAGGCTGCCAGTGCCGCGTATATTTCCTAGACGCTATCGTTCCGTCTTCGTCGATGTATACGTTACATTACGCTTGACTGTAATAAATGTGACCCGCATTGCACATTTTTTACTTCTTCATACAACCCGGCTGAAACTGGGCTGTGAGATGGGCACTATGTATACGCGAACTGCTGCGTGCTAACTATTCGTGACTTTTATGCGATGATTTCTTTAATCCCAGCTTTATAAAAACTAGTTAATGATATAGAATAGCTAAAATTGATTGCACTACACCCCGCCATTTTCCAGCTATACAGTCGTTAACCAATAGTAGTAAGCACTTTATTGGTGCTAGTTCACCAATAATGTATCTAACGAGATGCGTTAAGAGTGCTGTAATGTGGTGCTATGGGAGAGTGCTTCAAGATTAGCACCATTGTTAATACTTTTAAAGTGCTTGTTTTCGGCACGCACCGGTGCGTTACTAAATATGAACCTTAATAAGCACCCGAGTTTAGCATCTGTATGGTACTAAATTTTTAGCAGTTCTTTGGTGCTAGTATACCTGGCACCTTCCTAGCACCACGTTAGGCGCTCGAACTAGCGGTTACAAGGTGCTTGTTTTCGGCATCAGAATTGTCACCCGTTGCGTGCTAATCTTTTTTTTTACAGTGTAGTGCGGTTTTCATTAAAACACAGGAAAATGTCAGCGTGATGACATCAACGTCTGTAAATTCTGCTTGAAAGGAAACGAGTTTTAAAAAAAAAAAACAGCGGAAATAACTGCGTAGTACGTTTTCAGGGATAGCAACTGGTTTGAAACCGTATGATATTACAGTGAAATGGGCATAACCAGTAACACGCAGTGCAGTACATTTTGGCTCGGGATGTTTACCTGCCTACTGCGATACACCTTGACCGCTTGAGCAGGAGCGTCGCAACACAATATTTTTTTTGGGGGGGAGGACAGCCAGGTGTTTGGCACCTCTACTCCCATAGGGATAATGTTAAAATCCTGCGAAGCTGGGTGGCCGAACCCCGGCCGGAGCGATCCTGGGGGGCCGGCCCCCTCCCCCGACAGCGACGCCCCCCTCCCCCGACAGCGACGCCCTGCACTTGATAATTATCCAGTCGTGGAAACAGGCAACGTTGGAAGAAACAAGAGAATCTCTTTGCAACCTTACACATAGCGTCGAGTCGAGTGATAGTTGTTTGGTATCCTGAAGCTGAACGCACTGTATAAGAACATACCAGTAAGGCGCCGTAGTTGGCGATGAACGAGCGACCTGTTGTCAGAGGTCTATAAATTATAAATGGCGATATTTGTCGCTCACGACGAATCTTGGGCAATTTCTGTCGCACGATGAAAACTCCCCGGTAAGGATTGTCACCACATAGCAAGCAAAATACTTTCAGTTAGACGCCTGGATGGGCGTTTCACGAGCGAAGCCGAGCGAAGCACAATGGATGCCAAATTTGAAATCAGCGTCACAAAATGTCCTAGAAACTGCCATAGGGCAAAAAAGTCATATCAGGTCATCGGAGGTCAGTGACCTCGGTTGATCTCTGAAAAGGTCAACTGAGGTCACAATCTCAGTGGAAACCATAAATGTCACCTGTTGACACCTCCACCTGTGCATATGCTCTTGAGCAGCTAACACTCGGAAACTGCACAAGTTACAAGCACCGATACTATGGGACGCCAATTGCGCCTGGCATGACCTTGAGAAACAGGGCATAGGTCACGGGCCATGAGGGATAGAACTTAAAAAAAGTTGAGAGTATGTGTCAAATTGTTCAAAAGTGGGGTACTGAAAGTTTCATTGCAATCGGTTAATAAATACGCGAGTTATTTTTTAAAAAGCTTTCATACGACACTCACCGCGACACTCACCTTCGCTACAAGCTTGCTACCACTCGCTATAACGTAAGTCAATGGGCCCGCTACCGGCCCGCTACCGGGCTGGCCTGTCGCGCGGTTTCCCTCATTCTAATTGCCACCGGCTGGCGTAAAACACGACATAAGTCAGTCAAAAATATAGATATTGTTTTGCAATTCGGTTAGGGTATCGTCCATACTTGGTTCTCCAATATATCTTCCGGTTTTTGAATATATTTGAGATAAAAATTGTGGAAATTTTTGCACACAAATAAGTAATCACATTTTGTTTTCTTAAATATATTCAAAAACCGGAATAAGTATTAGAGAACCAAGTATGGACGATGCCCAAACCAAACATCTCAAACTAAAGATATGAAGGGCGCAAAAACATGACAGGATCAGTCATCTTCAATTTGGATCAGTATTAGAATATCAGCGTAAAACATCATGCATACACTGTCAAAAAAGTGTATGTTTGATTTCGTGGCGGCGTTCCCCATACCAAGATTTGTGTTGAAGAAAACACGGCGACATCGCGGCGGCCCAATGACTAGCCTCATCCGCGTCGCTGTCATGTCGGTGAGTCAGGTGAGACAGCGACAATTATGGCGCTGTTTGTGCCAGTAACGACGGGATTCAAGTACGTTTGCACAGGGGGTGTCATCCCGGGATTCCCCATGTATCGGCTGCCGAGCAAATTAGCATTAGCGATGACGTCACTGGTGCTCTGGTCCAGTCGTGGCCGGCCCCGTCACCGCAGTTGCGCTTTCGAGCATTTTGCTGTTTTTTTGGTGACAGGTGTTGATGAGCGGCGATTTTAAGTCGTCGCCGTTGGATAAGTAAGTTAGGTAGTTAGGTTGCAAGTCTATGCTTTTTAAATATTTTGAATTTTTAAAGTTTATTTAAAGCATATCTTGAACATTACAAAAATGAACAATGACATTTGCAACATTACACCGGGGCCGGGGCAGCGTATATTACACATCAGCCAGACCGGGGCAGCGCATGGCCGTCTTGCCCCTCGGCCAGACCAGGGCAGCGTAAGGCCGTCTCCTCTCTCAGCCGGACCGGGGCAGCGTATGGCCGTCTCGCCCCTCATCATGAATTAAGGGAGGGATAATTATCCGCGGTAAACGTAATCTTAAATAGGTCCGTACTTTAGGCGCAACTATCCGTATCCCGTTCGAAATATTCGCACCGCTCCGAGACGCGCGCGGCGACAGCCGAGTCGGACCAGACCACCAGTGACGTCACGATAATGTTGCGCGATTGGGGCGGTCAAATCCCCGGATGACTCTACCTGTAGATTCAACCGTAGGCAAGGCCAACCGCATGCTCGGTTTGCTCATGCGCAGTGTACAAATGTCTCCATGCTCTCGCCGCCTAGATTTCAATCACCCCGCAATCTTGTCAGCGTATAACGCCCATGTGAGGTCCGTGATTGAATATGGTAGTATTGTCTGGTCTGGGGCCGCAGCAACCCACTTAAGACGCCTCGAGCGTCTGCAACACAGGTTTCTTATGTGGTTAGAATGTACAACCCAGCGCCGCTGTTCCGCCTTGGACTATTCTTCGCTGCTGAAACATTTTAAATGTCAGTCCATCAAAGCTCGTTTCATCCAAGCCGACATAATATTTTTCATTCGGTACTTCGTGACCGCCTTGACTGTGGAAATCTAGTGTCAATGTTTCACCTGTCTGTTCCCACTCGACGCACGAGACACACTGGATCGTTTCGTGTGCCGGGTGGTAGGGTGAATTCGGTACGGAACAGCTTTTTATCGCGGCTACCAGCGACCTGCAACAGATGTATCCAGGAAATGCCAGAGACCTGGGGCGTAGGTTCTTATTCAGTTGGGCGGCTTCAGCCCCCCCCCCCCCAACTTGTGGCTCAGCCCCCCCCCCCAACTTGTCAGTCAGCCCCCCCCCCCCAAACTTTACAGTATAAATATTAGACAAACAAAACAGTATGAAAGAAAAAGGAAGTGAAAACAAAACAGATTTAACATATTACTTATTATATAAACTAAAGATCAACACTATTTATTCACAACCAGGTAGCCTAAACAGTAAACAACCATGCACACACACATTCAAATATGGCACTTTATGAAATATGTACATGGTAAAATGAGCAAAGCGAGACATCCCAATTTGGCCTTGGTCCTGTTTAACGAACAAGCATCATAATCCATCTTCACATTAGCCAAAGGTGTGCAGATTTTGAGTACAATTATGGTTATGCAAATGACACTATGAAAAATAAAACAAATATTATTTGACCATCTCACAGTACACAGATCATCATAGGCTGGAACAAAAACATGAATGATCATGGGTCCGTGTCCTAGCTTTGAGAGATTAGGGTGGAAAACCGCCCTATTTATACAATTTTTCACTTTTTTCCCAGTTTTACCGTGAGTTTTCCACTCCTTATCTTAAAATGTATTGGATAATTGTAGCACTGATACTGATGTATGGATGTAATGATTACGACAGCCTGTGGAGGGAAAGACAGGCAAGAATTGGTATAGGCAATAACATGCTGGTGACTGGTGAGCAGGTAATTGTATATTGATAAAGCAGAGTACAACTATGTTTCTTTTGTAGAGTTTAGTGCTTGTGCGAGGAACATATTTGATATAATTAATAAAATCGAAATGTTTTACTGTTTGATAAAGGCCTGTGGCCGAAATATTACAACATAATAATAACTTTTGGATAACATTGGATTTTCACATTTTCGAGGAAAAGGTCATGTTTTTTAGTTTATGTTTCTTTTGGTTGAATTTTCCACTCCTTATGCTTATTTTTAGCCAGAATTTTCCACTCCTCACCCCAGCTTGGAGCTGCAACCCTAGGACCCTGTCATAGGTAGGCCTAACAAGTACAAGTAAAAGTGATAGGAATCAGAACCTTCAATTTGCTCATAAATTAAGGCCAGGGTGATACAAAGTGGAGAGGCATATCAGTTTAGGTCATTTTATAAACAAAATATAGCTCCAATTTCCAATACCAAAGAACCCAAAACTTGCAAAAACATTAAACAAAGCACAAATATTGGAAAACAGAGGAGATCCACACAAATGCCAATGCGACAACAAAGTCAAGCTACATGCGCAGATGTTGGCATAGCTGCGCCATATTTGTCTCTTGTATTATTACTAAAGTGATGCCGTTTGGTTTTCGCCTAATTTGTTTGCCTCCGGTCCGTCCGACCTGGGGCCGCCGCTGACTGGTCAGACTGACGCCGGCGGACGAGAGGACTGGAGGAGGAGCGCCAACGCGGACGCAGGAGGGAGGAGGCGACAGGAGACGGCGACGGCGACGGCGACGAGTGGCCCATCGGAGCCGGACGGGGTGACATCTCGCTCGATGCACCTGGACTCGCCTCTAGCCGAGGTACGGCGCAAGGGGCGAGAACTGACAGCCGGCGTGGGGGGAAGTGGGGCGGGGAAGGGGACGGGAACTGGTGGATCTCCCGGTCGGGGTAGAGTGGGGAGGCGGACCTCCAGCCTTCCGCCAGGACAGAGGAGCGGTGGTGGAGCGCACGCCGACCTGGGTAAAGCGCGACATCTATCGCCGGCCGAGGGAAGGGGGGATGAAGAGGGCGCTGAACTGAGATCCCAACCAACTGTATTTGCGATCCAGTCCGGGGGATTAGGAGAAGGGGCCAGAATCCAGGAAAGAGTGTCTGGGAAAAGTAGAACAGGTGATATCAGAACGTACTGGAAATGACTTGTTTTTGTCCCGTAATAAGATTGAAGAGGTGGGGCAGAGTGAGGATGCGTACTTGTATAAGTATAAGATGTCACGTGCGTACCTTGCGTGGATAGCGATACAATTGTCATCAGTAAAAATAGAAAAAAGTATAAAAGCATGACACATAAAAACAAAATGCGAGAAATTCACAGGCGTCGTGTTACAGATCATTACGGAGATTTGCATTGTCTTCTTTGTCGTGTTATGTGTGTGTTAAATTTGGTTTATTTTGAGTCGTTGAAGTGCATGGAGATGGAATGTATGAGCCTCTCGTGCGTAGGAGAGAGTCTGCGATGTGAGTGCTGGTGGCCGGGTTGGGCGTTCACATCAAGCGTTGATCAGTTTTTTGCCATTGTTTTCCAAGAATGGGAGTAAATATTAGATTGAGTCATTGATTAAATCTAAAATATGAGTGATATTAAATTTGTATCTTTTAATTGCAGAGGGTTAGGAGATTTCAGGAAAAGGAAGGATGTGTTTGCCTACTTACGAAATCAGAATTTCAATATTTGCTTCCTTCAAGATATCCATTGCAGGAAAATAGGAGTTCCCTATTTCAGAAACGCATGGGGAACGGATGTTCTAATAGCGCCGTATGCGAATAATGCGAGGGGCGTGGCAATATTGACTAAAAATATAGAAGTCTGCTTCAGCGATACAAGTTTAGATGAGAATGGTAACTTCATCATTACTAAGGCCAGAATACAGGATACGACAGATTTGTGTCTGGTAAATATATATGGTCCTAATTCAGATGACCCTAGTTTCTACAACAATTTGTCTGAGAAAATAAGTAGGATGATAGGTGAAGTAGATATGCCATGTATAATTGGAGGTGATTTTAATTTAACTCTAAATCAAAGGATGGACAATTTCAACTACAGGCGAGAAAACAACATCAAAGCAAAAGAGGCTGTGAAAAACGTGATGTCTGAAAATGGACTGATAGACATATATAGAGAAAGGAACCCAGAAGTCAGGAGATATACCTGGAGGGTAGGGAGTCCAGTGGTTAAACAGGCTAGGCTGGATATGTTTCTCATTAGCGGCAGTTTGGAGGGCTATGTCGAAACAACTGAAATTCAGCCAGGCTACAGGTCAGACCACTCCATGATAACGTTGCGATTAGACATCACGAAACAGCCGAGAGGGAGGGGGCTGTTCAAATTCAATGCCTCTTTATTGAACGATCCAAATTATATAAACTTAGTAAAAAAGACCACAAAAACTACGGTATGCGAATATGCATTACCTATTTATAGGGATGATTATGTTAAAGAAAACCTTACTTGTGTAGAGTTCACTATAAGCTCATCTCTTTTCTTTGAGGTATTGATGTTAACACTAAGGAGAGAGACTGTTTCCTTCGGTATTCAAAAGACAAAAGAGGAGAGGAATGAAGAAAGGCAATTAGAGGACATTATATGCGAGCTGGAAAAGAAAATTGATGAGATAGGTAGCCGTGAAATAAGTGATCAGCTACAGGGTAAGAAGAAAGAATTAGAGCATCTTAGAGAAAAGAGATTAAGGGGAAGCATAGTTAGGTCCAGGGCAATATGGAGGGAGAACTCAGAGAAGCCGTCTAAATATTTTTTGACGCTGGAAAAGAGAAGGTACGAAAGTAAGAGAATTCCATGTATTAAGACATCAGAAGGTATCAAAAGAAATCAGACAGATATTCTGAAAACATTTGAAGATTTCTTTCAAAGAAGGTTTCGTCAGCAAAATCATAATATAATAGAAGAAGAATGCGATATCTACTTGTCGGAAATAGAATTAACAGGGGTAAATGACTCGGACAGGTATAAGTTAGAGGAGCCAGTAACTCTATCAGAATTAGGGTCGACCCTTTTCAAAATGAAAAACGGGACATCCCCAGGTAGCAATGGTTTTTCCGTCGATTTTTATAAATTTTTCTGGTCAGATCTAAAGGAGTTCATTCATGCTATGTGTAATGAAAGTTTTTCAAAAGGTGCACTTCCACAGACATTAAGAGAGGGAATAATTGTACTATTACCGAAACCAAATAAACCAAGAGATTTATTAAAATCATATAGACCTATAACCCTTCTCAACGTTTGCTACAAAATAATTTCGGGTGCTATTGCGAACAGATTGAAGGTGGTTCTACAAAAAATAATAGATGTTTGCCAGTCTGCTTATCTGAAGGGGAGATTCATTGGAGATAATATTAGGATGATATATGATATAATACAGCTCATGAAACAGGAGCAGACAAGTGGAATTTTGTTGAGCTTGGACATTGAAGCAGCATTTGATTCAGTAAGCTGGTCTTTTATTAGAAAGGTGCTTGAAGTAAGAAATTTTCCGCCCAATATCATAAGATGGTTTGACACATTATACATTGGTTCGTTTGCTAGGGTTTTGTATAACGGACATTTGTCAGGAATGATAAAATTGGCTAGATCATGTAGACAGGGGGATGCGTTGAGTTGTTATTTATTTATACTAGTCATGGATGTTTTCGCAAAAAGGATCAGTTGTAATGTAGACATTAAGGGAATAAAAATGGCAAATCAAGAACAAAAAATATTAATGTATGCCGATGATACAGTTTGCCTGATAGAGCCGAACGAAAGGTGTTTCATGAAACTTTTCCAGGAACTTGGATGGTTTGCAAAGTTTTCTGGATTGAGTCCAAACTTAGATAAAACACAAGCAATGTGGATTGGAGCATCATACAGAGATGCCGACATATTTCAGAGAAATGTCAACCTACAGTGGTGTGAAGCACTGAAAATATTAGGCATAACCTTTCAAAATAGTTTAAGCGGTATAACAGAGATATACAGGGAGAAAGTTAACGAAATCAAACGTGAAATAGCCAAATGGATGCTAAGAAACATATCATTACTGGGAAAAGTAACGATAATCAAATCATTACTAGTTTCAAAGATAAGCTATCTTTTTATGGCAATTCCAAATCCATCCCAAGCAATTATCAAAGATTTGACAACAGCATTATTCAAATTTATTTGGCACGGTAAAGGAGAAAAGATAAAGCGTAACACACTTATAAAAGATCCACTAAAGGGCGGAGTGGGTATGTTGGATTTGACATCCTATATGAGAGCCTTGAAAATTACATGGATTAGGAGATATATCACCAAACGTGGGGTATGGAAGGCTATAGCAAGCGAAATAATAGGCAAAAATGTAGAGTTTTGGCGGATGGGTCACACCGCGCTGCGAAAGAAGCTACCCCACATTAAAAATATATTCTGGAGAGAAGTTTTTTCCGCCCTAGCTGATTTCAAAGAAGTATATGAACTAGATACACACCAAATAAGTGCAAGTCCAATATTTTTTTCAGATGTTACTAAATTTAAAAGTACCTGGGTTAAGGAATGGTACGAGAAAGGTATCAGAACGTTAAACGATATTTTAAAACCAGATGGATCTTTAATGGAATATGAAGAATTGAAACAGATATATAATATCCATGCCACATTCCTAGATTATAGGTCTTTACTAAGAAGCCTACCTCTTGAGTGGAGGCAATCTGCAGAAAGACGGAAACTAGATGAGCCGATTATGGACCCAGTTATCACTTTCATTGTGTCAACAAACACAGGAACATCCCATCTAAGTAAGATATTAGTAGAACCCAAAACAAAGCAGCTAGATAACATATGGGAGGGGGCGTGGGAGAGTAGACTTCAGGAAGTAAATTGGAAAAATATATATGCATGCTTAAGAGATACTCCAGTGCAGTATAGGGCCATTAGGTATAAAATAATAACCCGCATAGTAGGAACAAATAGTTTACTTGAGAGAATTAAAATTAAAACCACAGATGCCTGCGATTATTGCATGCAGCGTGAAAACATAGAACATAAATTTTGGAACTGCCGAAGAGTAAAAAGCTTTTGGAATGAAATAAAAGCGTGGCTTGTTGGACAACAGTTAAGCAGATTAGCAGACAAAGTTACCATCAATGAAATAATATTAGGAGGTGAGGACAGCCTGATCATCAATCATGTAGTTAGTGCAGGTGTGAACATGATTTATTCAAAAAAGCAACTTTCAGTAGCAGTGTTATTATCCATACTTCGGGCAGATTTAAGCAGTGAGAAGTATTGTGCAAAATTAAATGATAAGGCGGAAGAATTTGACAAAAAATGGAAGATGCTCAACTTTTTAAGGGAAGACTGATCAACGTTAGTGGAACCTGGCGACTGACATCGACCACCGCATTGGTGGCTTGATCCGCATGAGCGGAAAGGGTCCCCGCCACCCCGACGCCGGGACTTGACAGACCCGGACCGGACCCGGTAGGTGGACAGCCGCCTTCGGGAAACCGGTCGGCCGGCCGGGGACCCGGGTCGCCGGCCTCTAGGTCGGCGCCTCGGGCCCCGGGCCCGCTGCGTCGGGGAGCCGCTTCGCAAGAATAGACCGCTTGTTAAAGCGAAGCGGCGCTGGCGGGGACCCTAGCGGCCCCCGCCCATAACCCAACCGGGCTAACCCGAGACCGGTCCTCGCAATTTTGTGGGGCCGGTCGGCCGGCCGGGCGTGCGATGCGCCAGTCTTAACGGGCTGACGGGTCGCACGCCCGGTCGGCGGCATGGGGCACTGCCTCGCTAAGCACGAGGCAGTGCGGGCGGGGTTGCGGCCCGTCTGGAGCGCCGGGGAGGTATCCCCTAGCTCTCCCCGGCCGGGGCGGTAACCCCGAGACCTCCCCGGAGCCGGGAAGGTTTTGCCGATGCTACTGGCGCCGTCCCGGCTTGGCTAGACGGGCCACACAAAAGTATCAAATAGATACGGAGACAAGTGTTTGTAGTGTAATGTGTATCGTCTGATGTGTTAATAAATGTATAAAATGTTTTTAAAAAAAAAAAAAAAAAAAAAAATTGTTTGCCTTGTGGGAAATATCAGGGTAGTAGAAGAACGGGTAGAACAGGAATAAATGTAACGCCCAAATGAAATAGACAAGATATATTTTTTCTGGGAATTGTTTTGTCTATTATAAATTATAGGTATTGTTTGCTATCAATAACTTGTATTTCCATATATTAAATCTTTATTTATTGAATTCAACTCCAGCAAATACACGAAGTAGTAGTCGAAGTAGTGTATATTATAAAGCAGAGTACCTGTAGTAACATTTGGAAGCGGTCATTATTAATACCCTACGAAATAGTAGTAGAAGTAGTGTATATTCCAGTACCAGTAGTAGTATTTGTAAGCGGTCAGCGGTCGTTCCGATGTTTTTTAACCCCTAAGCCTATTTAACCCCTTTACGCCCAGAATATCGAAAAATGGTAAATAAAAACGTTGTAGCCTAGGCTTGTAGCTATCTGGTTCCGAAGTCGGATTTCAAATATATACTCTAGGTTATGAGCCAGCCTCGTCTGAAATTCATCGATTTAACATGGGAACCCTATGGTGTAATAGGTTTTTAACGCCCAAACGCCCGAGTGCTGCCAACCGTTACTGGTGGGGGCTGGGAAATATGTTATATGTATTTTTACATCCCTGACCTCAGCTGTAATCAGGGGCGCAGCCAGGATTTTGCGACGGGAGTGGCTAACCGAAGTGGGCACCTCAGCATTGGCTGATGGAACCCCTAAAACAAATTATGGACTTGAGATGCTCGCTTTCTGAGGCTAAATTGGGTTTTATCAGGCCTGAAATGGTCCACGATGGGCCCCTTTTAGACCCGAGATGGGCCCCTCTGAGCCGTGACTGGGGGCAGTGGCGGATCCAAGGGGGGAGGGGGTCACGGGGATCATGACCCTCCCCCTTGGGCCATGGGGGCACCACCGCGCCGCGGCAGCACCACCACGGGCCCGGGCACCAGGGGCACCACCAAAATAAAGCAAATAAATCCGCGCCGCTACGCGGCGCAAATAATTCAGTGTTATTTGAACCAAGGGCACCACCGCGCCGTGGGGGCGCTACCGGGCCGTGGGGGCACACCCGTACCTTGGGGGCACCACCGCAAAGGGCACCAGGGGCACCACCGCGACGCCGGTGTACCAGGGGCACCACCGCGCCGGTGAACCAAGGGCACCACCGCGCCGGTGTGCCAGGGGCACCATCGTGACGGTAGGCGGCACTGTGGGGCGAGGGGAAATTCCGAAACACCGGGGCACTGCGCCTCCTTGAATCCAGGAGGGAAAACAATGGACTGGTGCCGCCATGAAATCACAAGCATTGGTCGCTGGAAGAAAGAAAAAAATCGCGAAATGATGCTAAATAAAAATTGCTAAATTATGCCAAAAGATGTCCCTTCATGCCTCCCGTCCCTTGGGCTATGAAGGGGCTCCAACGTGCCTTTATACCAGAGGCAACAACGTATCGGACTCGAGGGGCCCTGAGGGCCCCCAATTGGGCTGATACATATAGATTATAAAACCTTTCAAATTTTAGGGCCTAGTTATCTAGACAAACACAAAATAAAGCAAAACATTCCGCGCCGCCAATCAGTGTTCTTTTCCAGTACAAAAGTGTCTAAGTTAGACTAACACTGGCGGCCGCAAGGGGGGAGGAGATATGGGGGCCATGGCCCCACCTTTGGCCTTAAATGGGGGGGGGGGGCAACTTGTCTTTTTACACCACCTTTGTTCCAGACATATTTCGTCGTTTTGACCCTGCATGCTGGTTCCAATCAGACTGGTCATTGATCCAACTATTTTGGAACGATTCAATCATGATTCATTTTGGAATCTGAATGATTCAATCACCGTTCGATTCACGGATACAATTTTGAGAATTGATTCATTCTGATTCAAAGAATCAAAACAAATAGTTTAATTGATTCACGTTTGATTCAACATTTGAATATGAGGTGAATTTATGTCAAATCAATACAAATGAAAACACGCATATATATGATCATTAAAACATTGGTACAGCAATAGTATTTCAGTATAATTGAATGTAGCCACTGGGACTCCATGTACTTGGACAATTTACCAGTGTACTTGAATCGTTAAATATTTTGATTCAATCCGCCTTGATTTGATGCGGGTTTTGATTCAATCACGATTCATGAATCAAAACATCTGGTGGTGAATCAATTATGTTTTGATTCAATGAATTTTGATTGAACGATTACAATCGATTCAATCAGTATCGAATCAATAACCAGTCTCGTTCCAATAGCAAAACTTAGTTCTCCAACCCGCTCAAAACCTCAAATTTTGGCGGCGCTTCGCGGCGCAATAATAGTTTATCGCATGCATAAGATTTACTGCTCGTAAAAAAAACGTCTTCCACCCCCCTCCCTGGTCACAAAACTCGAATTCCCTCTGGTCAATTCTTCATCGGCCGTCTGGGGCTGCTCTTGATTGTACAAATAATATATTTTAGCACCATCCGCGGGACTTTAAATGATAGAAAGAGTACGACTGATATTACAAATACCTATAGCGAATTCGTTGTCAATAAAAACAAAATGTTGAAATAGAGGCACCCTCAAAATATAATGGACCAAATCCGTTGAGTTTTCAGATTTGGTTATAGGTAGGGGCACCACTGCAATTAATGACCCCCCCCCCTTGAAGATTTTCTGGATCCGCCCCTGACGGGGATGCTTTAGCCCCCCGTATTATTTACCACTCCCCCCGCTCAACAACTTTCGCTGAGGGCGCTCTCATGTGGGAGTATGGCGCCCTTTTCTCGAAATTTGTAGCGAAATTCGAAACACGAAACCAAACTAGAAACCTAGATCCCCACCACCGGTTGAACCTGAGCAGAGACGTAGCCAAGGGGGGGGGGGGGGAACGGGGCCATGCCCCCCCCCCCCCCCCCCCCCCCCTCCCTCACCCCCTGAGCAAACAAATGTATACTAGATAAAATGCGACCTGCTGACGACCCGATCCCCTCTAGCTGAGGAGCAAAATTTGATTCTACTACTGACGCCCCCCCCCCTGATAAAATTATGGATACGTGCCTGACCTGAGTTGAGCCCCCCCCCCCCCCCCCCCCCCAACTGATTTTGCGAAACTACACCCCTGCCAGAGACTGATTTCTTTTGTTCAACTACTTTTAAGTCGCAAGCTTTTAAGTTTGCATGCAGTGAAGGCAGTTATTGATTCCCATGGGCGGGGCAGCTTCGCTGACTTTTAGTCTCTTGCCCTACTTTTGCGTAGGGTAGCGGGATATTGGTTCACTTATGTATTGGCATTGTCATCATGTCTTAGGTATGCATGCGTGAATGTATGAGGATGCGTGTGTTGTGTGCTTTGACTACAGCCGTAAGTGGGCTTCGGCCTGTGGTTGTTTAATAACTAATACACAATAAACCTCTCTTATACGGCCTTGCGTTTGCAGGTGTTGACCAAGGCCTTAGTTGACTGTTTCTAGGTGACTTGGTATTGCGCGGCTGGATATTGATATTGAGCCAAAAACTTGACTAGGGGGGGGGGGTGGGAAACTGTTATGAGAAAACTGTTAAGAAGGCTGTCGGAAAGTGTCAGTGTAAGCCTAATAGTACATTATGCACTGGTGAACTTTTGATCGCCCAACTCAATATTCAGTCCATCAAACCGAAGCTTCCAGAGCTTCGTCTTGACATTCATCAATACGATGCAGTTGCCCTGAGCGAAACCTGGCTTTCTTCGAGCGCGCCACTGCGACTGCTTACCGTTGACGGCTACCAGCTGTTACGGCGTGACAGGCACCAGCCGTCTGCCGCGGGGGAGAGGAGTACCAGTCCTCGTTCGTGGCTGCCTTCAGGTCCAGGTTATCGATGTCCCATCTACGACTGGTGCGTCTAACTTGGAAATTATTTGGACGGTAATTAGCACTGCAGCCAGCCGCTGTTTGGCGCTAGGGTCGTAGTATCGGCACCCTACAAACACCGTAGCGCAGACCACTGCTGACCTAGACGACTTGGAACAGCAAATTCAGTTTGTGCTCACTCGTTTCCCTGGTGTCATTGCTCTTGCTGGTGACCATAATTTAAACCAGTTGAAAGTTACCTGTCGTCACTCTAAGCGTTTTGCTGATCTACTGAACACCTATGAGTTCTGTCTCATCAATATATGGACCATGCCTACTTACCGTCCCGCTCTGTCAGTCATCGATGGGATTGCCATCAGTCGCCGCACCTGTCGCGTGATCCGTAGTGGTGTACTTCACTGCCATTATAGTCCCCACAACATCTCGCGAGTGTTGATTTATATCTCGTGTAGAGCAAAACCTGTTGTCATGTCACGGTGCTCTGTGCTCTCACAACTCTGACGTTATTTACGACGGACTCATCACGACCTATGACGCCATCCGACTAGAAAGACTCCAGAATAGGGCTGCTAGAATTATCACCGGAACTCTCTTTCGAACTTCATCAGAAAAACTAAAAGCAGAACTAGGATGGAGCTCCCTATCAGAACGCAGGAAACAGCACAAATTAAGCCTATACCACTCACTTGTTAACAACCTGACAATTCCAAATTATATTAGAGCGATCCTACCGGCAAGAAGAATAAACACAACAAACAGATCATTGAGAAATGCTACAACCATGACGGAACCAACCAATCGTACTACCAAATATCACAACTCTTACATTCCAGCAACAACACGACTTTGGAACCACCTAAACAACGAAATCAGATCAATAATCACGACCAAATCTTTCAAAAGGGAGGTAGCAAAACAATCAACTCCAGACAAACCACCCTTATATCAAACCACCCTTGGGTCAAAAACTGGGAATTGCCTGCTCACGCGGCTAAGAGTCGAAATGTCGAAATTAAACGCCCATACATTCAACATTACAAAAATCGACTCTCCATACTGCCAGTTTGGATACCAACTCGAAAATGTTAGACATTATTTTTTGCATTGCCTATCATACAGCACGCTACGTCAGTTACTCTTTGGCTCAATAACACACATCATACACTTTAATTTTGCCACACAGCCAGATGAGGAAAAACTTGCTTTAATGCTGCATGGCACAACTCTCGATGGTGAAATGGTTTACGCAGTCACGAAAAGTGTTCAAAATTATATATTATCTACCAAACGTTTTGCATAATTGGTTTATCTAACACAAGCTGGGAGCCCGGGCCCGGTGATGCCCCCGGCACGGCTGCCGGCTGCTGCAGATATCTAAATAACTAGTTGGGTGAGTGCTTACCATTGTGTTACCCGGGCGGCGGTTGATCGGGATTAATACCGAAGCGAAAGGCGCCAAGAAATAAGTGCGAGAGCACTTCTGCGCCAATTGCAGGTAATTGTCTGTATTTCTTGTGTACTCCTATTTCAATAAAATTAGTTGTGTGCGTGTGCGTGTGCGTGTGCGTGTGCGTGTGCGTGTGCGTGTGCGTGTGCGTGTGCGTGTGCGTGTGCGTGTGCGTGTGCGTGTGCGTGTGCGTGTGCGGGTGCGGGTGCGGGTGCGGGTGCGGGTGCGGGTGCGGGTGTGTGTGTGTGCGTGCGTGCGTGCGTGCGTGCGTGCGCGCGTGTGCGCGTGTGCGCGTGTGCGCGTGTGTGTCTGTGCTTGAGTACGGTCGGACTTCACTGATTTCAACCATTTTCTTTACGTCTGTGATTGGTCCCCTGTTCTCATGTCGCCGCTGACTTCTGATAAGTGGCTCCATTTCAATGATATCTTCATCTCTATGCTTGACGCTGTCGCGCCTGTCCGCCGCGTGCAACTGCGGAACCCTGCCTCGAAACTGCGGAACGCGTTCGCCCGTATCCGAGCGAACGCGTGAGCTGATGGCTGGCCGACGTGCTGCTTTTGCCGCCGGGGACAGGGATCGCTATAAAGCGCTGAACAGACTGCCGACTTCTGCTATTCGGAGTGATTGCCGCGATGATATCCATCGACGTATTGTAGAGTCGAACCGATCGAATATGTGGCGTTGTCTGAAGTCCGTAGTGGGCGGCAGCCGATCGAGTTCAGTTCCTGTTCCTCTTGTTCACTCCGATGTTCTCAATCGCCATTTTGTAGGGTTTTTTTCCCGGACCGGCCTATAGCCATTTTCCGGGTGGGGAGTGACATCTGGAAATTTTCCAGGAAAATAATTACGTTAACCGGTTTATGTGAACCCGGGCAAGCTTGGGAGTAGGGTGACTAGTTTACGTTAGTTTCTTGTTCAAGGAAAATATAATATCTATCTTACGTTAAGTATTTCGTTCAAGGTCAAAATTAAATAAAACACGAGACACATACATACACTTTGTATTCCATACACACACAGACACACACCCACATTTGAACATACACTTGCGAAAGATGTCAGTGTTGATGGAGCCGAGGCGCCATCATTGCGGCAACGGGAGGCTGTTGCCAGTCCCCTGGCTCCGGCGCCCCGGCGAGACCTGGTTGTGGGGTGTATTTGCTGGGAGAAAACTCCTAACTAATAAAAAAACAGCGTCTATCGCAATGGGGAAAAAACTGCGCAGAAAGCCAAAATTGCGCTAGGCAAAAAAACCTGTTATATTTGATTAAATAATCTTGTTTGGTAAAGGAAATCAAATAGGAGACCAATCAATTCTCGATAACTATCACCCAACAGCGTCTCTAAGTTTAATGTAATGCGATTCCGTTGCGTATATTCTATTATTTTCTGGCGTTTTGCGTGGTGCACTGGGCAGGTAAGCAGCAAATGTGTAATAGTGTAACGTGGATAACCTGAGCAGTGTTGGCAATTTGGCGGCGGAAGGTTTTCCATAATATAATAATGCGTAATTTGTGTGTGACCACAGATGTGGTAGTGTGCGTGACAGCTTGCCGTAGTGTGGCCGAACTGCCAACACTTTCGGCACTGCCGAGGAGGCCGGATCCACCTGCGGACATCGACCTTGATGAACCCGCAGTACACTCTGGAGGGCAGCTCAAGGCCGCGGTACCGGAGTTTGATCAGGGGGTTGGGCTGCTCTCGTCTCTGGGATTTGAGCCGCACCACCTCCACCACCCCCTGGGGTTCCAGCTCCCAGAGGATCTCCTCCTCTGAGAGGTTAGCCACCTCGGGGCACCAAATGAGGCCCTCCACCGAGTTGAGGTGGAGGGAGACCTCAACCTTTACCGCTACACCGGCAAAGGTTTTCAACGCCAGCAGCGGGGCGTTCTGCTGTCCGGTCAGAGTCTGAATTAACAGAGCGCCAGACCGGATAGACTTGGCCATAGCAACATCCCCACCACAGGTCGCACGGAGCCAACGCCTTATGGCGAAGGGGTTCGTGGACCTTAGCGGAACACCGTCGACCCTCTTCATCAGAAGGAACGCCGGGTCACTGGGGGGTTCGCTGTCTGGCGGCAGTCTAGCGCCGGGACGGGGTGGGCGGGGAGAGGGACCGTCCGGGGGAGCGCGCGGTCGCGCGCCGGAAGACCCCTGAGGGGGGTCGGGGGGGGGGGGGGTCACCATGACCCGGGGAGCGGTGTTGGATGGGACCTAAAAACTACGTTAAATTTGGCACACACGGCAGAACGTGTTGCCAACTGCAAAAAAAGGCTAGCAAATTGGAGGGGACCTACTGCCGGGTATAACAAATTTGTATCTAATGAATCTGCCTACCTAAAAATAGCTAAAAGTCTACCTATCTAGGGGTCTAACAACCTTGCCACAGGCACGTGGTCAGGGTTCCGCACCCGGAAGCGGTGAAGGCTGGCGACAATAACAACGGAATTCTAGCAGAACCTTTCCGATGTTATTGAAGCAGTTTGTAGGCGTCGGTCCTGCCACTGCCTCTACCGTGCCCTCACCCACTCGCACTGTACCTGCGTTGTTGCCTCGTGTTCTGACGTGCTCCTTCCGAGTCAACTCAGTCACTCTCGAGTCACTCATGTACACTGTTGCAGGCATGAAACTCTCCAAGTCTTGTGGAATTGATGGCAGCAGTGTGTATATGTACCAGAAGTGTTTTCATGGCATGGGCCATATTATACTTGACCTGGTCAATTCCAGTCTCACTACTGGTTCAGTTCCCCAGGCTTGGAAGCACGCTTTGATTACGCCCTTGCCAAAGACGGATGATCTATCTGCTCCTTCGAAATTCAGACCCATCTCGGTTGTCCACGGCATCGCAAAAATTGATAAACGAATTGTTCATCAGCAACTTAGACCTTAGTGCCTACTTTAATGAGCATCAACTCTTCTCTAACACCCAACACGGATACAGAAGTTTACATTCTACTGAAACTGCTTTGTCAGTTATTACGGACAACATCCTGTCAGCCATGGATGCCTCTCAACTTTCGCTAGTTGTGCTATGTGATCTGTCCAAAGGGTTTGACGTTGTAAATCACCAGATGATATTATCCTAGCTTCAACTTTACAACATAGACACACAGTGGTTCGAGGCGTATCTGGCCGAGCACTTCCAGCAGGTGCAGGTCAGCGGAGCTGACGGACAGCCTGTCCGCTCTGTGTCGCTGCCCATCACCACTGGCGTGTATCAGGGCACTGCGCTGGGGCCAATCTTGTTCTCAATCTTCTGCAATGATCTGGCATTGCACATCCCCGATGCTACGGTTGTGCAATATGCAGACGATGTCCAAGTTGTAGTCAATGGCAGAAAACAACAGATCGCTGAGCTCATTTCGTCCATGGAGAGAATCCTCTCCGTGCTCGCTGATTGGTTTTGTACTTACGGCATGAAAGTCAACCCCACGAAAACCCAACTGATGGTACATGGCACCAAAAATGTTTTGCGTGACTTCCCGCCGGTTCAGATCAGGTTCGGGAACTCCATCATCTCCGAAAGTCCAACGGTTAAAAATCTTGGGCATACCATGGATCGATTTCTATCTTTTGAACAACATATCAATCAGTTGGTCGCCAAATGCACTGGAGTTCTCGTTTCGCTCTTACACTCCAAGCATGTCCTGCCTTCCTTTACAGTAGCTCATGTAGAACAAGTGATTGGAAGGCCTTATTTTAATCTAAAAATTCATATTTTGAAACTTATTTTAAGCTAAAAAACGAATAATTAAAATAAGAATTAAAATAAGTTTCAAAATATGAATTTTTAGATTAAAATAAGGCCTTCCAATCACTTGTTCTACATTTGTCACATACATACTCTTAACAGTAGCTCATGTTGTGAATGCTCTTGTTATCAGTTCGATTCGCTACTGTGCTGCCATATATGGTACCTGTGGTAAGACCCAGCTCCACCGTATTCAAAACTTGCTACATTTCTGTGCGCGCGTGATTAGTGGTAGGCGTAAGTACGATCATATCAGCGATGTCTCGGACAACTGAAGTGGCTGCGAGCGGAACAGCTGGTTAGCTACCACCAACTGTGCCTAGCTAAAACTGCTCTGGACACCGGTCTTCCACCAGATATAGCTGCTATGTTTACCTATGTCGTGACGCCGTATCATACCCGACAAACGGGCCTGTTGTGTCACCCACGGGCGAAGACTTGCTCTGGCAAAAGGCGACTGGCTCACTGTAGCCCATTGTAGTTCAGTGATCCCTACAGGGTCAGATGAGGTCATCCGAGGTCACCAACACTTTTTTGCTAATAACTGTCGGAAAAATCCAGATAGATAAGTGAAACTGGCACCAATGTGTTTGTCTCGTTGAGACACGTCTCCCAATGTGCAACATGACCGAATTGGGTCACCACTTGACCTTGTCCTGAGGTCAAATTTATAAGTTGGCCTAACCTCGTCATCATGCAAATGATGCGAAGCGCCTTGACGAGACAAACACGATGGTGTCAAATTTGTTGCTCTATCTTGATGAGGTAAACAAATATTTGTGAAAACTGTTTTGCTTAAAAATAGGCTTTTTGACATTCGATGAGCTCTGGAGCTTAAACTATTGATGAGATTAAATAGGATACCATGGTGATTGCATTTTCCAAGAGCTTTCCATTGTTTTTTTCCGTTTGTTCCTAGAGATTCATAGTTCCTGGTGATATCTGGGGGTTTCTGGAGCGAAGTCATAAACTTGCAAATTTGACCCTTTATGACCTCTGGTGACCTCAATATTGACCTGAGAACAAAAAATGCCTGGAATAGATTCAAAATGCATTTTGGCGAGCTTTCAAACGGTGCTTTTGGTTATTGTCTACGTCCCATAGGAGCCGAGTTAGAGGGGGCGTCGAAACGGGTGCCGGACGAAAAGTCGAATGGCAAAAAGTAAACGGATGTTAAGTAAAGGGACATTTAGTCAATAGTAAAAAGTCAAAAGTCCTAAAAGTCGGCGGGCAAAAAGTAGACGTGGAAAAAAGTCAACGGTGAAAAAGTCAAACGGATAAAAAGTCAATTGACGAAAAGTCAACAGGGTAAAAAGTCAACTGTCAAAAAGTCGACATGGAAAAAAGTCGACGAACCAAAGTCAAACGGATAAAAAGTCAGATGACAAAAAGTCAACAGGGCAAAAAGTCAACAATCAAAAAGTCGACATGGAAAAAAGTCGACGGACCAAAAGTCAAACGGATAAAAAGTCAAGGGACAAAAAGTCAACAGGGTAAAAAGTCAACAGACGAAAAGGCAAAAGGGTAAAAAGTCAAAAGATAAAAAGTAAACGGACGGAAAGTCAAGGGGTAAAAAGTCGACGTCCCTAAAAGTCAAAAGACGAAAAGTCGAAATTGCAAAAAGTGGAAGGATAAAAAGTCGAAATGGTAAAAGTCAACGTCGCTAAAAGTCAAAAGATGAAAAGTAGAAATGGTAAAAGTCAACGTCGCCAAAAGTCGAAAGATGAAAAGTAAAAAAAAGTAAAAGGGCCAAATGAACTGATTATCAATGACGATAATCAGTTCATTTGGCCCATTCAATTTTCGTCTCTTGACTTCCCGTTCATTCCATTCTTTTCTTTGGACTATCCGACTATTAACCCGCCATTGACTGGGGGGGGGGGGGGGGCGTTGAATTTTCGATGAATTTTCGACCCCCTGATGAATTTTCGTAATAACTCGGAAACCAATAGGGTTATCAACGTGAAACTTTGGGTACCTTCTTCTAAATCACGTTTACGTCTTCTGTGAAAAAATACAGAAATGTCGTCGATTTTTGTTCTCGGTTATAGCGAATTTAGTGACGTCACTACACACGAATTTTACACCAAAATCAGCTAAAATGTAACAGACCGTACAAATGCCATATTTTAAGCAAAATGCAATCAAAAAACGTCAAAAGATAGCAAATCGCAATGGCTACGAAATGGCTATCTCGGATTTTCGAACAAACATTGGTTTTTGACCCAAAAATGCAAAAAAGTTTTTTTGGGGGAAAATGCCCACCAAATCAAATTTTTAAAAGATATTCAAAAAGCCGGAATAAATGTCAGAGAACCACATATGGGAAACTACCATACCAAATTTCAGAATGATATCATCATGTTTGACTGACTTATGGCATATAAAGTATTGGTAACTCATGACGTCTCCTGATCCGGCACTCCTCACTCTCAGCTGGTCGCTGCCGAACTAAAGCTTGTTATTGCAATCAGCACTTCACATGACCGGACACCGTGTCGGGGACGGGAGATACCGGAGATGACTAGAAGTTACCGGGAGCCAACTCAGCGCAGCGGAGAGAGCAATAGCGGTGATAGGTATTTACTTCCGGTGGAGTTTAAACTCCATGCACTCCACTCAAACGCCATGCAATGAAGATATCATTTTTTTTAGAGCGGTAACAGCGTAAATAGTTAAACTGATCGTTAGCACATTGTGCATATACCTGCCTCTGCCACTGTGCAGTTGAGACGCGACAACGCGCCGCAGCCGACTCGGTCGGTCACACGAACGCCGATTGGCTGAAATCTGATCTGCAGGTGCTCCAATGCCCCAATGGCGAGGATTCCCATGAGGCTCTATCTAGTAACATTTCCATGAACCGGATCGACCTGACCGTACATGGTGCTGGGGAGGGGGTTACTATGTTAGCATTTTACTCATGCGACTTGTATGCTATGCTAGTGACTTTTATATATGCTTGACTTCTATTTTTTGACTTTTGGCGTGTTGACTTTTTGCCACGTTGACTTTTTACTCATTCGACTTTTTGCGATTGACTTTTATCGATTCAACTTGTTACGATTTGACTTTTTGCAAGTTGACTTTTTGCCACGTCGACTCTTCCCATCGACTTTTAGCTATGGGACTTTTTACGATTTGACTTTTGGCGTGTTGACTTTTTGCCATGTTGACTTTTTACCTTTTCGACTTTTTACCTTTTCGAGTTTTTACCTTTCGACTTTTTATCTTTCGACTTTTTATCTTTCGACTTTTTATCTTCCGACTTTTTGTCTTTCGACTTTTTATCTTCCGACTTTTTATCTTTCGACTTTTATCTATACGACTTTTTACTATTCGTCTTTTAGCGTGTTGACTTTTTGCCATGTTGACTTTTTACCTTTTCGACTTTTTATCTTTCGACTTTTATCCATACGACTTTTTACTATTCGACTTTTAGCGTGTTGACTTTTTGCCATGTTGACTTTTTACCTTTTCGACTTTTATCTATACGACTTTTTACTATTCTACTTTTAGCGTGTTGACTTTTTGCCATGTTGACTTTTTACCTTTTCGACTTTTTATCTTTCGACTTTTAGCGACGTCGACTTTCTACCCCTTGACTTTTCGTCCCTTGACTTTCCGTCCGTTTACTTTTTATCTTTTTACTTTTTACCCTGGAATCCGTCGAAACCCCCCCCCCCCCCCGGCACGGCGAAGGTGACGCCGAACACCGGCACGGCGCGGGTTAAAGTATAGT
The DNA here is from genome assembly GCA_036785665.1 of Chirona hameri. Lineage (NCBI taxonomy): Eukaryota > Metazoa > Arthropoda > Thecostraca > Balanomorpha > Balanidae > Chirona > Chirona hameri. Next base: position 35,874 of record JAXIVJ010010193.1, read on the forward strand.
ATTACTCTATGGAATTCACTCACACATGATTACACACTCACACAGGATACAATACATAGGGAGACTTCCCAATTGGCGTCGCGCTTAGCTAAATCGCTTATTACGTAAAATAAATAAGCCGAAGAACTTTTCAAACTATTATAACTAGTAGCCTGATTCATTGGCTACGACAACTGATCACTCCAACATTTCTAAAGCCATTTGTACATAGGCGTCGGAAGTCGTGTTGCAGCCTGCAGGGGTGGCAGCTGCCACACCAACTTTTGAAATGGTGTGGCGGTGCCACGCCAACTTTCCAGTCGCCCATATATACTCGGTCTCCGAAATCCAAGCAAATATATGTACGACTGAACGCGATTTGTAGATGGCATGGTAGCTTTGGCTTCTGACGGGAATACATTTATTTACGTTGTTTCCCAGGTAACCTGAGTCAGGTATTTCCCAGTTTCAACAATCATTAGTACTAAACAAAATCACATGAATCCTTGTTATAGGTACACGAGCTTGTGCGCTGCCGCGAAAGAAGCGTCGTGACATTTTCAGTTTATGTTGGACCTTACTGATGGTATGATGGTCTGATGGTTTACCCGGATGGTTTGATTGTTTTTCCTGAAGTTCTCATCGTATGATATGGCTTATCCTTATGGTCTGACGGCGTGCATTATGGTCTGATGGTTACCTAATCATGATCACTGGTGGCGAACGGAGAGAGGTGCACCGGGGCACGGTGGCCCCTAAAATTGGAAAATTAATATACTAACCCTATGTCGTTGACTGGAAAGAAATGGCTCAGAATGGGGCTGGTGGTTAACACGCTTAACACGCGCAGTGGAGGGGGAGCACTTTAGTGCCCCCTTCCCCCTAAGATCTCCGAAAGTATGAGAGCTAGAATAATGAAAACTTAAAGGGTAAGTATGTGCTATGACGATCTACATTTTCTAAAATTTGCTTGACCTTCGGTCAATATCTTCAAGGTCAAACGAGGTCACGAAGGTCAAATCTGGCCAAATGTCACACAATTTTTGAATTTGACCTCTGTAACGTCACAGGTCACCAGCAATGTGTCCAAAGTTGTTTCAGGGGATGAACATTGACATTGTCTACCGAATGGCGTCTGAATTATCCCGAGCCGACTATTGGTTCCGAAGATATCGATTTGCCGACTGCAATTCTGACCGCCATCTTGGACTAAAAATACATATAACTCGAAAATTTAGCGACCGATTTCTTTTTTGCGTCAATCGATCCGCTATGGAGTTGGCGCTAATGTCGCAGAAACAACACCGCCCTGCTCCGCTTCGTTTACGAGCCATTCACTAAAACATGTGGGGGGGGGGGGGGGCACAAAAGTGCCCCCCCCCCCCTCCACTGCGCGTGTTAACCCGGCTTTTGAATTGCTACGTAAAGGCTACGTTTACATAACGATTTCAAAATAGTGGAACATTGTCCACTAATTGTGAAACATCTTCCATTAAGCTCGTTTGAGTAGATATCACCACTACACCAGACTGAGATTTGATCCAATTTGCTCAAACATGATGTAAGAGTGTCTCTAAATTTTATAAATTCTGCCGGACGCCAGGAATTGCGCGATCGGGTGGTGGGGTCAGGACCTGCGCAACAAGCTATGCTTAGCGTGGATCCTGACCTCGGAAATCCATCCATTCAAAAACATTCGGACTAAATTTATTATAAAAAAAAGAGTGAGCTTGGTTCCTTTTAATTCGAAATCGTGCGAAAAAGTACTGTTAACAGCCGAAACATCCAGAGCGAAGTATTTTTTGTTCCGATATTTTGACCTTCATTTGGTAGCGTAGCAGCTTTTGCAAAGACTGCTACGCTTCCATATGCGCAACCGATTTACTTTTTTCCGCCGGCAGTTGCCGCTTTTTCGCGAATAAGAACTAGAGCTGCAAGATATCCAGAAAGTATCATACCGGTACCATACAACAACACCACCAATAACAATGTTCCACCAATATACCGGCGCTGTCATTAGTATTTTGCCGCACATATGTTCGCATGCCGCATAGTACATGCCGCAGGCATCAAAGAAGTGCTTGTGGTGCCTAAAAATGGCCCGCTGTGTCGTGCACAATACCGTAGTCATGCAGCTCGAAACGTGGGAGGAGGTTATTTTAGCCAAGTTAGAGGGCACTTATTTTCGCGACCAGCACCTGACGGGAATTCTGTATAATACCACGGAAACAACACCAACAACAAAGGCAATAACTAGGCTGCAACAACCATACGACCAATGAGATACATAACAGCAGACGGTAAATTGACGCACTGGCGCCGTAATCGTGATCATGTGATGGTGAAAGAAACCTTCATGCTCCACTATTAGTGGACAATGTTTCACTGTTTTGAAACTCCTATGTACACGGGGCACTGGGGTCTCAGCCGAACGCCATTGACTGGGGGAGGGGGCGTTAACCATCCCCCTGGTTATCTTCCGAACCAATTATCGCAGCGAGACGCACAAGGCGACATTCGAAAGCTCTCAATGAGATGAATCTACAACTTGCTCAAAAACTTCAAAGTGAGGTGAAATGTGAGGTCACGGTCAGGTCAAAGGTCAAAATCGACGTATTTTAGTTTATGGACCATAATTTCCAGCAAAAGCCATCAATTACGACCATGATCACCCAAAGTGCTGCCAAGGGTATTATACACATCCCGCATGGTCTAAAGTGAGATTGTTGGCAAAGGTCACAAAAAATCACTATGCGCAAAATATCTACGAAAGTCATGCAACACATGTTTTATGGGTTATTTGCCCGGTAGAATTAGATAGTGATAGTCATTTTAACAACTGAATTCATTTACATGAAGTTATTGTCAAGTTCAGGTCAAATTCACTGAAGGTCAAAATTTGAAATCAACGTCAGATTCAGTACCGAAGGCTGGAATCAGACCGTCCTCCCCACTCGGTTCGGCGGTCTCGGCCTGCGCCGGACAGAAGATGTCGCCCTCCCCAGCTTCATCTCCTCCCTCCATGGCTGCAGCCAACTGATGTCGGCCATGTTGCCGTAGGAATACTCTGATACGTTTCTTAGGAAGTACTCCGCTACAATGAAACATTGGAAAGTTACAGCAAACGGTGCTGAAGCCCCTGAGGTTGACATACGCCACCAGCAAAGGTCCTGGGACGCAATCCTCTGCGAGAAGCAACTGAACAGGCTACTACAGAACTCCAACCAGTTCGACACGGCACGCCTCCTGAGTGCACGGAGTCCAGAGAGTGGAGCCTGGATGCACGCTCCTCCTTCTGCCAGACTGGGCACACTTCTGGACAGGGACACGCTGCGCATCTCAGTGGCCCTGCGAGTAGGTGCCGACGTCTGTATTCCTCATCGGTGCAGATGTGGCGCACAGGCGGACAACAAAGGCTACCACGCGCTCACCTGCCGCCTGAGCGCCGGACGACACCCTCGTCACATGGCCATGAACGACGTCATCAGACGCTCGCTGCAAGCTACCGGGCTACCATCCGTGCTCGAGCCGACAGGAATCGACCGCGGAGACGGCAAAAGGCCGGATGGTATGACCATCTTCCCCTTCGCTTGTGGGAAGAGCCTCGTGTGGGACGCTACGTGCGTTAACACCTACGCTGCAGCGAACATCGGGCCAGCAGCCACAGCCAGTGGAGCCGCAGCACGAGCAGCCGAGGTCAGGAAGCGGAAGAAGTACGCTGATCTCGTGCAACGGTTCCAGTTTGAGCCTATAGCGTTCGAGACTGGTGGCGCCTGTGGTCCGACTACCAGGCTCTTCATCAGACAGCTAGGTGCGAGGCTCAGCAACGCGTCTGGTGATCCTCGTGAGACGGCGTGGCTGTGGCAGCGATTATCCTTGGCAGTAGTGCGCGGTAACGCCGTGTCTATCCATTCGACAGCGCCTAAGGTGATTCTCCGCTGTTCGGATGTTTCAAGTCGCACCTCTTCTGCCATCTCCCCGCAGTCATCATCCCACAGGGACACTCCACCCCTAGTACTGTCGTCCGAGCTCCGACCGGAAACAAAAACAGCTGCCTCCCAGCACCGGGCGGTGCTCCTGTTGGAGCCCGCTACGGTGCCGTCCGCTGTCGGCTCGTCCTGCCGCCTACGGCTCGAGAGTTCCGGCGAGGCTGGCGACGGCGGCGGCGGCGGCAGCCGGTTCGCCGCTCGGCCGCAGGGCCTTACTGGACTGAGAAACATCGGCAACACATGTTTCATGAACTTGGTGCTGCAATGCCTGAGCAACACTCGCGCCCTCCACGACTACATTCTGCGCGACGAGTACGCCTCTGACATCAACACCACTACGTCGGACATGAAGGGGGCGCTGATCAGAGCTTTCGGCGCTCTGATGTGTGACCTGTGGCGGCACTCAAACGAGCCTGAGCGGGTGCTTACGACGGCGCCGTTCAAGTCACAGATCCAGCGGTTCGCGCCACGCTTCATGGACTACAAGCAGCAGGACGCGCAGGAGTTCCTCAGGTACCTGCTGGAGGGTCTGCACGAGGATGTAAATCGCGTTACCAGCCGGCCCAAGCCCATTACTACCGACATCGACGATAGTCTCAGCACCAGTCAGAAGTCAGCTGAGGCCTGGAAGCGCACCCTGCGTCTGGAGAACTCAAAATTAGTCGATCTGTTTGTCGGCCAGCTCAAGTCGACGCTGCTATGCACAGTGTGCGGCCACGCGTCCGTCACGTTCGACCCGTTCTGGGATTTTAGCCTGCCGATCCCGGCCAGGACGGGCCAGGTGCAACTGCAGGCCTGTTTTGACCTCTTCATAAGGGAGGAGGTGCTCGACGGAGACGACAAGCCGACGTGTTCCAAGTGCCAAAAGCGGCAAAAGTGCACCAAGAACCTGTCGATCCAGAAGTTCCCGCGCATCCTGGTGGTGCACCTGAAACGTTTCTTGCCGCAGGAGAGTTCCCACAGCAAACTCAGCACCGCCGTGGACATTCCCGTGACCGGGCTGGACCTGTCGCCGTACTCGGCTGACCAGACGCTATGCAGGTACAGCCTGTACGGCGTGGCCAACCACTCCGGCACGCTGGTCTCCGGCCACTACACGGCCTACTGCAAACACCCGCACACGACCGAGTGGTACGAGTACAACGACTCACGGGTGCGTCTGGTCAATCAGCGCAGTGTCACCAGCTGCGGGGCATACGGGCTCTTCTTCGAGCTGGCCGGTACTTCCCACATTGAGGCAGTCTGCACATCGGACACCGTCTAGTCCGCCTAGATTCTCTGGGCGGGGTCGCCACCGGACCGCTGTTTGCGCCGGCGCGAGGGTTGTAGTGGATTGTCATCCGTTAATGTGTACACAAATCGCTTGTCGGATTGTCATTGTTGCTTTATATAATATAATTATATGCATATGGAAAACAAAATGAAATTGATAAATATAAAAAAGAAGGCATGTCTACGACCCAGTTTTCTCTCAGGAATACAATGCTGGCATTTCTTTTCTGTATCTGGTCAATAAAAGCAAATAAAAGCACAAAAAAAAATCCGAAATATGACGTCATTAGTTACCCATACTTTAGATGTCATAAGTCAGTCAAAAATGGAGATATCAGTTTGGAATGTGGTATATTAGTTGCCTAGGTATGGTTGTCTGACATATCTTCCTGTTTTTTTTTATATAAAATATTTGAGAAATTTTGATTTTGATAATTTCCCCCACAATTTTATTTTTTTAGGGTCCAAAACTAAAATGCTTAAACATCCGAGATAGTCAGTTTGTAGCGCTTGCAATTCGATATCTCTTAGCGTTTTGTATTGAATTTTGCTTAAATGTGGCATTTGTACGGCCTGGAAAGGTTTAGCTGATTTTGGTGTAAAAATCGTGTGTAGTGACGTCACTAAATTCGCTATAACTCGACGAATATTTGACGAAATTTCTTCATTTTCGCACACAAGACGTAGCAATGATTGATAAGAAGGTACCCGCAGTTTGACGTTGATAACGCTATTAGTTTTGCAGCTATTGCGGAAGTTCATCAAGCGAAGGGGGGCGTTAACCCCCCCCCCTTGATGGGGGGGTTAAGATATATATATATATATATATATATATATATATATATATATATATATATATATATATATATATATATATATATATATATATATATATATATATATATATATATATATATATATATATAATATATATATATATATATATATATATATATATATATATATATATATATATATATATATATATATATATAATATATATATATATATATATATATATATATATATTATATATATATATATATATATATATATATATATATATATATATATATATATATATATATATATATATATATATATATATATACATATAAATATACATATACATATACATATACATATACATATACATATACATATACATATACATATACATATACATATACATATACATATACATATACATATACATATACATATACATATACATATACATATACATATACATATACATATACATATACATATACATATACATATACATATACATATACATATACATATACATAACATATACATATACATATACATATACATATACATATACATATACATATACATATACATATACATATACATATAC